>JAVKPL010001641.1:0-17208 GCA_032173675.1 Gastrolobium villosum
CTCCCTGTGGATTCCAACTGTGGCCTATGCGGACTGATGCCAAGTGTCCCATACCCTGGTACCTTAGGGATGCCTATATGATGCTTGCTCAAACACATGGTCCTGTACATAACTATTCTAAAAAGCAAGGCCTATATGATCTTGGTACATGCATGCCATGCTATGCTTTCACACACAAAACGTACAAAAATGCGGTATGATGTAAGGTGCATGCTTATATACTTTTCATATAGCCATCACGGCACATATACTTGTCATATACGTTATGCTGCCACATAACAACTTTACCTCATAATCATATAGCCATCACGGCACATTTCCATAGCCATCACGGCACATTTTTGGCAGTTTTCTTTCATAATAAGGAACATAATACTTTTACGGAATATGGAGCATCATGTCACAACTTTATACCAGTAGTCAATAGTCACATTAGGTAATATCGCCTGACACTTACCTTGTGTGCCTTAAATAATACCAAACAGCAGCGAAGTATCTCACTTCTTAAGCGCACCTAAATCAATTACAACCAATCATTTACAGCGGCGATTTACAGCAGAAACAGTGAGCATACAACAGCGTTTTACAGTGGAAAACAGTGAGCATATAGCAGTGTTTTACAGCAGAAAAACAGTGAGCATACAGCAGCGTTTTACAGCAGAAAAACAGTGACGTTTGTTCTTAAAACAGTGAGCAGAAAACAGTGAGTTGTTCTTTAAAACAGTGGGCAGAAAACAGTGACGTTTTCCTTAAAAACAGTGGGCAGAAACAGTGACGTTTTACTTAAAAACAGTGGACAGAAACAATGATGTTTTACAGCAGAAAACAGTAGCACCTTACAGCAGAAACAGTGACCATTTTCAAACAGAAACAGTGGCACTTTGGACCTCAAACAGTGGCAGAAATAGTGGCATCAAACAGTGGCAGAAACAGTGGCATTTGAACGTTAAAACAGTGACATAAAACAGTGGCATTTGAACATTAAAACAGTGACATAAGTGGTAGGTATTTGCACATCAAAACAGTGGCATGAATGGTAGCATTTGATTATCAAAACAGTGACATTAGTGGTGATATGCACATCAAAACAGTGGCATTAGTAGTGATTTTTGAACATTAAAACAGTGGCATAAATGGTGATTTTTGAACATTAAAACAGTGGCATAATTAGGAGTATTTTTGAACACCAAAACAGTGACATAAAGAGTAGTGTTTAAACATCAAGATGGTGATCATTTTATGCAAAACAGTGGCACATGCAAAAACAGTGGCATGTGTAAAACAGTGAGCATTTTATGCAGAAACAGTGGCATGTGAGGCACTAAAACAGTGAGCATTTTATGCAGAAACAGTGGCATGTGAGGCACTAAAACAGTGAGCATTTTATGCAGAAACAGTGGCATGTGAGGCACTAAAACAGTGAGCATTGTGTGCAGAAACAGTGGCATCAAATTGGTGATCTTGTGAAACCGAAACAGTGACATTCTTATCCTCAAAACAGTGGCACATTCATAGGGAAACAGTGGCATATATATCCTCAAAACAGTGGCATATTCATACAAAAACAGTGGCATTAACTTAAGCATAACCATGAGACTTTCATTCCATAACTTATGCATACAAATCATCATAAAATAGCTCCATCCTTATACTTTCACCATGTTCAATCAAGAATCCAATACAAGACAGAATCAAGGAGACATCTCAAGCACACACATGGTTACACACAATGAAAGAGGTCTAAGTTCTAGGCTTACCTCTTGTAGCACACACTTCTTGGTCAAAGATCACACACCACACCTTCTAGCTTTACTACCAACAACAAGTTCACCCTTCCTAGGAGATGATCTATGCGCACACAATGGTGAGGAGGACACCTTTGGACAGCTTCCAAGGTTGAGGAACAAGGCTGGACAGTGAGGGGAAAAGAGAAGAAAACTCACACTTGCTTGGTGCTTAGGCCACGGCTTTGAGAGGGTGAGGGAAGAAGAGAGTTAGCTTAGTCTTTCTTTCTCCAAGTGTGCTTGTATGTTCGGCTAGGAGTGAGGGAATGAGGAAGGAACTTGGCTGCACTTGTGCAAAGTGAGGAAGCCCTCTTGTGCGCACCACTTAAAGGAGGAAGGGAGGAGAGGTTGAAATGATGAGGCATCATGAAAATTCTGGTTTCTTGTGGGAGTGGGGCTGCATACTTGGTCTAAACAAGCAAGGAGCTTGCTTCTTGCACACTCTAGGCACATGCAAGGAGGTGAAAGGGAGAGGTTCAGATCTGAATGATGCCACCTAAGTCAGAATTTTTAACATAAACAACAAACCATGCGCACAAGGTGGAGTGGAAGGAGTTGGCAGATTTCTCCTCCACTCAAAGCACATGCAATCTGCCCAAAATCCTTCTTTTGTTGCATGTGGAGGCAAGGGACAGATTTGGTTCATGATGGACTGCAAAAGCATGCAGAAATCTGCACATTTCAGGCTCATGATGGAAGGTGTAAGGTGGTTCTCCAAGTCAACAAGCAAGACAGATTTGTGTCATAGAAAAATCTGATGTAAGTCCTCTCCATGTGCGCCTAAATGAGGAAGGATGCAGCCCAAAATAATGCTAAGGAGTACATGTGTCTTCCATGCAATGAAGTTGAAGTCAAATGGTGCACAAGCTAAGGTAGTGATGTGGCGGTCATGCAAGGGGAAAGTTGGAAGATTTTCTAAGTCTTTTCTATCCTTTTATGCGCATGAAATGAGTGGGAAAAGGGTAATCTTGCCATGTGGAGTTCCTTGGATACACAAACAACCTTGTTGGACAAGGCTTAGGGGAGTATAAGTGTGGACACAACTTTGGGCTGAACTAGATTGATCCAAAACCTCTTTGGGCCATCGGCCTACACATACAATGGATCCAATAAGACAAGTCTAAAGGTGACAAGTCCACACACTAGCCCACTTCCCAAGTCCAATAAACACAAAAGCCTTCTAGCACACACTCAAATTACTCATATGATAAAATTCACATGTCTACATATGTACTCTCCTATTTAATTTAAATACTTACCTTAGTCTCATCCAAGGATAAAGATCAAACAATTCGCAAGCCATCAAACATACACATGCATCTATATCATTATAACACTTATGTATTTTACTAATTATGTGGGATGTTACACTCTCCCCACCAAATAGGAATTTTGTCCGCAAAATAAACTTACTTAAGAGCTAAACAGTTCTGGATAGCGTTTCTGAATGTCGTCCTCGCGCTCCCAAGTGGCTTCAGCTGCCGATCTGTTGTTCCACAATACTTTCACCAAAGGAATCTCTTTAGAACGAAGTCGCTTGACGGATCTTTCAAGAATTTGGAACGGTTGCACTTGATACGTCAGATTTTCCTTTAATTCCACTTCTTCCGGCTGTAACACGTGAGATGGATCGGAGAGATATCTCCGTAGCTGCGACACATGAAATACATTGTGAATTCCTGACAGATTGGGTGGTAAAGCCAACCGGTATGCAGACTCTCCAATCCGGTCCATAATCAGATACGGTCCTAAGTACCGTGGACTTAACTTCTTTACTCCCATTCTCCTTCCGAGTCCCGATGTAGGTGTGATTCTCAAGAATACATGGTCTCCGACTTCGAAAGATAGGGGCTTATGACGCTTGTCGTAATAACTCTTCTGTCTGGCCTGAGCCCGCTGCATATTTTCTCGAATCTTCTTTACTTGTTCGGATGTTTCTTGAATTAGATCAGGTCCTAACATACTTCGCTCACCTACTTCAGTCCAACATAAAGGGGATCTGCATTTTCTCCCATACAGAGCTTCGTACGGTGCCATCTGAATACTGGAGTGGTAACTGTTGTTGTAAGCAAATTCAATCAAAGAAAGATAATTATCCCAGCTGCCTCCTAACTCCAAAACACATGCTCGCAACATGTCCTCTAATGCTTGAATGGTGCGTTCTGTCTGTCCATCGGTCTGCGGATGGTAAGCAGTACTCAATCTCAAGTGGGTCCCTAAAGCTCTTTGAAAAGATTCCCAGAACTTAGATGTAAACTTGGGATCACGATCACTGACAATACTCGTAGGAACTCCGTGCAGCTTCACAATCTCCTGCAGGTAAATTCTGGCAAGCCTCTCTGTATTATATGTGGTTCTAACACGCAAGAAATGAGCTGACTTCGTTAAACGATCAACAATCACCCAGATAGCATCATATCCTTCTCGCGTCCGAGGAAGTCCAACTACAAAATCCATCGCGATACTGTCCCACTTCCATTCGGGAATCTCCAAAGGTTGAAGGAGTCCCGACGGTTTCTGATGTTCGTACTTCACCTTCTGACAAGTTAGGCATCGAGATACATACTCAGCAATATCACGCTTCATACCCGGCCACCAAAACGAGGTCTTCAAATCATGGTACATCTTCGTGGATCCAGGATGAACTGCATACTTACCCTTATGAGCCTCCTGCAAAACTTCTTGCTTCAACTCTTCATTCGGCACAACTAACCGACCTTGGAATCTCCAAATATCATTCTCATCCTTTACAACATCTTGGTTGCCAACCAATTCGCGGACTAACTCTTCATCTTTCTGAGCCTCCTTAATTCTACTGATCAATTCATTCTCCACCTTTATATTTCCCAATCTTATGCTATGCCCTCTCTCGTCTACAGATAAGTTCAAATCTCGAAAGGCCTCAAACAATTTCAGTTCTTCCATCATCAGAGTTGCAGTGTGCAGTGTCTTCCTACTCAGGGCGTCAGCTACCACGTTTGCCTTTCCTGGGTGGTATTTAAGTTCAAAATCATAGTCCTTCAGAAATTCCATCCACCGTCGTTGCCGCATATTCAGCTCCTTCTGATCGAACAAATACTTCAAACTCTTATGATCGCTGAACACGTCAAACTGCGAACCATACAAGTGGTGCCTCCAGATTTTAAGTGCGAACACTATAGCTGCTAACTCCAAATCGTGCGTAGGATAATTTTCTTCGTGAGGCTTTAGTTGTCGAGATGCATAAGCTACCGCCATACGATCCTGCATCAACACGCATCCAAGTCCTTTCAGCGACGCATCACAGTATACTTCGAACTTTCGGGTAGGATCCGGAATCGTGAGTACGGGAGCACTCGTTAACCTGCTCTTCAGTTCCATGAAACATTCTTCACAAGCTTCAGTCCACTCAAACGGCTTATCCTTCCGAGTGAGACGGGTAAGAGGTTGCACTATCTGAGAGAAATTCTGGATGAACCTTCGATAATATCCAGCAAGACCTAAGAAACTTCTTACTTCAGTGACAGTCTTGGGTCGTTCCCAATTCATGACAGCTTCAACCTTGCTGGGGTCCACCGCGATACCTTCTGTTGAAATGACATGGCCCAGAAACTGGACCTCTTTAAGCCAAAACTCGCACTTCGACCACTTCGCGTACAACTGCTTCTCCTTCAAGATTTGCAAGACAATCCTCAAATGTTCCGCATGCAGCTCTTCATTAGTAGAGTAAATCAGAATGTCGTCGATAAACACAATAACAAACTGATCAAGGAATGGGCGGAAGATGCGGTTCATGTAGTCCATGAATACCGCTGGAGCATTTGTAAGTCCGAATGGGATCACCTGATATTCGTAGTGCCCATAACGAGTCCTAAAAGCTGTTTTCGGAATATCCTCCGGTTTGACCCGGATCTGATGGTATCCCGATCGTAAATCTATCTTGGAAAAGACTCTGGCTCCTCTCAGCTGGTCCATCAAATCGTCGATCCTCGGTAGCGGATACTTATTCTTCACCGTAACTTTGTTCAGCTGTCGGTAATCTACACACAGACGTAGACTACCATCCTTCTTCTTAATCAAGATGGCTGGAGCACCCCATGGAGAGGTACTCGGTCTGATGAATTCCTTTGCCAAAAGTTCTTCTATCTGCTTCTTCAACTCTCGAAGTTCCAAAGGCGCCATGCGATACGGAGCAATGGAGATTGGTCCAACTCCAGGAACAAGTTCGATAGAAAATTCTATTTCCCTATGAGGAGGCAATCGAGGTATTTCATCCGGGAATACCTCCTCGAATTCTCTAACTACAGGTACATTCTGAATTTGAGTGTCAACCGAGGTCTCAGCCTCGATCGACAAAAGATACCCTGCTGCTCCCTTGCGGAGCTCTTTTCTAACTTGTAATAAAGAAATGAGAGAGAAAGGTTGAAAATTACCATCTTTCGCAGGAACAACGACTTTCCCCGCTCGACAATCCAACGTTATCCCGTTTTCCGTCAACCAGTCCATACCGATAATCACATCGAAATTGAATACCGGTAGGACCACCAAGTTAACTGTATACGTGTTCCCTTCATACTGCAAAGTAACACCTCTGCAGATCTCTGAGGCTGTGCACGATCCTCCAGTAGGTGTGCTGATGTGTAACTCATAAGGTAACGGGGTTGGGGTGATGCCTATTCTCATAGCAGTATGCTTTGCCATAAAAGAGCCAGACGCTCCAGAATCAAAGATAACAGAAATTGGGTGACCATTTAAAGTGACATTACCTTTGATCAGGTTGGGGTATTTCTGCGCTTCGTTCGCATCCAGAGTGAACACCCGTGCTTGCGTAGGCTGTTGATCAGCGTTCTGGGGGCATTTGTAAGCAAAATGTCCTTGCTGGCCACATCTGAAACATGCATTGTTGCTCTTGCGACAAACTCCAAAGTGATTCTTTCCACATGTAGCACAAACAGTCGCACCCTGCCGTCCAGTCGACGATTGACCAACAGTATTGCTTCTCTTAAAATTTCCAGGCCGCGCCTGCAACTGCGGACCTCTGCCTCGACCCCTACCAGGTGCCGTCCTGAAGAACCTGCCTGCTCTGTTTCCTCCGTGGAATTGTGCTGGTTGCTTGTTCAAATTCTTGGCCTCATTGATGATTCCTTCGGCCTGACGACTCTGATTGATGAGCTCCGGAAGTGTACGATTAGCCGTCGTCAAAATGAGTTTACGGATTTCCGGATGTAATCCGCTTTCGAACTTCTCCACCTGCCATTCCTCATCATAAATGTTCCGGTCAAAGTTGGCGTACTCGATCAGCTGCCCAAATTTTGCAATGTACTCATTAACCGACATGTTATCCTGCCTGAGTGACAGCAGTTCAGTGTGCTTCATTCTTCTCATTGCTTTAGGAAAATACTTATCCAAAAATACTTGTCTGAATACGGCCCATGTCAGTTCAACGTCCTGAGCTCTCAGCAGAGCCCTCGCACCAGTCCACCATGTTAAAGCTTCTCCCATCAGCTGGTACGATGCGTAATCGGTCTTCTGCGCTTCCGGGCATGCCATGCGTTCGAAAATGTGCTCGATCATCTGCAGCCACTTCGCTGCAGCCTCAGGGTTGTCTTCACCCTCAAAGGTAGGTGGTTGGAAGTTGCGGAAGTCTTTCAACCTCCGACGGGCAATTTCTTCTGCATTGTCATGCAGTGGGGGTTGGTTCTGATTCTGTTGCCTATGGTCGCGCCATTCTTGGCTCATATTCTGAATAAATGTTGCCAGTCCCCCAATGGTAGTGATAAGATCCTCTTCCGCATCGCCAGACCTTCCCCGAGTTGAACCGCGACCACCTGCCATGATTCTGCACTCACAATATCATGAAATGAGTTGATCAGGCTCACCGCAAGTTATTTATGGCAGCAGTCCCAAGTAGGTACTCGAGTTCAATTCGGACAAGTTAACTATGCATCCGTGTCTTATCACAGAACGGTCTAAACAATCTAACTACCCTAGTCTCAAACATTTAAACTATAGCACACTTAGACAGTCAACTAGCAGATAAACACAATCAACAATCAATTCAATCAATCACAAGCAAATCCATGGACCAAACTGCTCTGATACCAATTAGTGTAACGCCCTCCCTTGTATGCATCCAAGAGAGTCGTTTGCTAAGCGGAATTAGAGTCTTTAACGTCACATAAGCTAAAAGAGATTCTTGGTCTAAGTACAAATCCGTAAGACGTTTCAAAATCCTTATCACTTCTGTTTGGACGATAAAAAATATTTAAAGTAATTTAGAAAGAGCACGTTGGGGGCTTCGCGTGCATATAAAATAATATTAAATCAGAGTTCATTTGCTCATAAAACACCTCCCATAAGGTGCACTGTAAAAATTTCAGCACTTAAGTCTTTCAAAAATTCCTTTCACAAACGTTTTCCAAAATAGCCGCTGTTCATAAAAGTTCAAGGTAAAATAGAGATGATAAAGTCTACAGTCATCCAAGAGTACCAAAATATTAAGCATTACAGTCATCCAATCAATCAAACAGCAACAGTACAAGTCCATTCATCAGCAAGCAACAGCAAACATCACGCCTTCAAATGCTTTTACGTCCTCCTGCCATTTAGGAAAATAGCAGCCCCGAAGGGGTGAGAATAATCCCAGTAGTGTGGCAACAAAACCAATAATATAACAGTATTAACTAGGCACAAAATCATAAACAGTCACTTCAACATATCCTTGTTCCTTTTCCTTTTTCCTTTTCATCATATTCATATATATTGCGTATATAACGCCTTTCCTTTTCATCATATTCATATATATTGCGTATATAACGCCTTTCCTTTGCGCTTTTAGCACCGTCGTGCGCGCACTTCACAGTGGAATCAATATACCTGGCACCTGAGCTCCCTGTGGATTCCAACTGTGGGCCTATGCGGACTGATGCCAAGTGTCCCATACCCTGGTACCTTAGGGATGCCTATATGATGCTTGCTCAAACACATGGTCCTGTACATAACTATTCTAAAAACAAGGCCTATATGATCTTGGTACATGCATGCCATGCTATGCTTTCACACACAAAACGTACAAAAATGCGGTATGATGTAAGGTGCATGCTTATATACTTTTCATATAGCCATCACGGCACATATACTTGTCATATACGTTATGCTGCCACATAACAACTTTACCTCATAATCATATAGCCATCACGGCACATTTCCATAGCCATCACGGCACATTTTTGGCAGTTTTCTTTCATAATAAGGAACATAATACTTTTACGGAATATGGAGCATCATGTCACAACTTTATACCAGTAGTCAATAGTCACATTAGGTAATATCGCCTGACACTTACCTTGTGTGCCTTAAACAATACCAAACAGCAGCGAAGTATCTCACTTCTTAAGCGCACCTAAATCAATTACAACCAATCATTTACAGCGGCGATTTACAGCAGAAACAGTGAGCATACAGCAGCATTTTACAGTGGAAAACAGTGAGCATACAGCAGTGTTTTACAACAAAAAAACAGTGAGCATACATCAGCGTTTTACAGCAGAAAAACAGTGACGTTTGTGCTTAAAACAGTGAGCAGAAAACAGTGAGTTGTTCTTTAAAACAGTGGGCAGAAACAGTGACGTTTTACTTAAAAACAGTGGACAGAAACAGTGACGTTTTACTTAAAAACAGTAGACAGAAACAGTGACGTTTTACAGCAGAGAAACAGTAGCACCTTA
Organism: Gastrolobium villosum; assembly: GCA_032173675.1. Lineage (NCBI taxonomy): Eukaryota > Viridiplantae > Streptophyta > Magnoliopsida > Fabales > Fabaceae > Gastrolobium > Gastrolobium villosum. Next base: position 9,491 of record JAVKPL010001641.1, read on the forward strand.
CAGCAGAAACAGTGACCATTTTCAAACAGAAACAGTGGCACTTTGGACATCAAACAGTGGCAGAAACAGTGGCATCAAACAGTGGCAGAGACAGTGGCATTTGAACGTTAAAACAGTGACATAAACAGTGGCATTTGAACCTTAAAACAGTGACATAAGTAGAGGTATTGCACATCAAAATAATGGCATGAATGGTAGCATTTGATTATCAAAACAGTGACATTAGTGGTGATATTTGCACATCAAAACAGTGGCATTAGGAGTGATTTTTGAACATTAAAACAGTGGCATGAATGGTGATTTTTGAACATTAAAACAGTGGCATAATTAGGAGTATTCGAACACCAATACAGTGACATAAAGAGTAGTGTTTAAACATCAAGATGGTGGTCTTTTTATGCAGAAAATAGTGGCTCATTAAGTACTAAAACATTGGGCATTTTTGTGCAAAAACAGTGGCATGTGTGGCACTAAAACAGTGAGCATTTTATGCAGAAACAGTGGCATGTGAGGCACTAAAACAGTGAGCATTTTATGCAGAAACAGTGGCATGTGAGGCACTAAAACAGTGAGCATTTTATGCAGAAACAGTGGCATGTGAGGCACTAAAACAGTGAGCATTTGTGCAGAAACAGTGGCATGAATATGGTGATCCTTTCAAACAGAAACAGTGACATTCTTATCCTCAAAACAGTGGCACATTCATAGGGAAACAGTGGCATATATATCCTCAAAACAGTGGCATATTCATACAAAAACAGTGGCATTAACTTAAGCATAACGTGAGACTTTCATTCCATTATATCATACATACAAATCATCATAAAATAGCTCCATCCTTATACTTTCACCATGTTCAATCAAGAATCCAATACAAAACAGAATCAAGGAGACACTCAAGCACACACATGGTTACACACTTTGAAAGAGTCTAAGTTCTAGGCTTACCTCTTGAAGCACACACTTCTTGGTCAAAGATCACACACCACACCTTCTAGCTTTACTACCCAACAAGTTCACCCTTCCAAGGAGATGATCTATGCGCACACAATGGTGAGGAGGACACCTTTGGACAGCTTCCAAGGTTGAGGAATAAGGCTGGACAGTGAGGGGAAAAGAGAAAGAAAACTCACACTTACTTGGTGCTTAGGCCACGGCTTTGAGAGTGTGAGGGAAGGTGAGTTAGTTTAGTCTTTCTTTCTCCAATTGTGCTTGTATGTTCGGCTAGGAGAGTGAGGGAATGAGGAAGGAACTTGGCTGCACTTGTGCAAAGTGAGGAAGCCCTCTTGTGCGCACATCTTAAAGGAAGAAGGGAGGAGAGGTTGAAATGATGAGGCATCATGAAAATTCTGGTTCCTTGTAGAAGTGGGGCTGCACACTTGGTTTGAACAAGCAAGGAGCTTGCTTCTTGCACACTCTAGGCACATGCAAGGGGGTGAAAGGGGGAGGTTCAGATCTGAATGTTGTCCTACCTAAGTCAGAATTTTTAACATAAACAACTAAACCATGCGCACAAGGTGGAGTGGAAGGAGTTGGCAGATTTCTCCTCCACTCAAAGCACATGCAATCTGCCCAAAATCCTTCTTTTGTTGCATGTGGAGGCAAGGGACAGATTTGGTTCATGATGGACTGCAAAAGCATGCAGAAATCTGCACATTTCAGGCTCATGATGGAAGGTGTAAGGTGGTTCTCCAAGTCAACAAGCAAGACAGATTTGTGTCATAGAAAAAATCTGATGTAAGTCCCCTCCATGTGCGCCTAAATGAGGAAGGATGCAGCCCAAAATAATGCTAAGGAGTACATGTGTCTTTCATGCAATGAAGTTGAAGTCAAATGGTGCACAAGCTAAGGTGATGTGGCGGTCATGCAAGGGGAAAGTTGGCAGATTTTCTAAGTCCCATCTACTCTCTTATGCGCATGAAATGAGGAGGGAAAAGGGTAACCCTTGCCATGTGGAGTTCCTTGGTACACAAACTATCTAATTGGGCAAGGCTTAGGGAGATAAGTGTGGACACAACCTTGGGCTGAACTAGATTGATCCAAAAGCCTCCTTGGGCCATCGGCCTACACATACAATGGATCCAATAAGACAAGTCTAAAGGTGACAAGTCCACACACTAGCCCACTTCCCAAGTCCAATAAACACTAAAGCCTTATAACACACAATCAAATTATTCATATGATAAAATTCACATGTCTACATATGTACTCTCCTATTTAATTTAATTACTTACCTTAGTCTCATCCAAGGATAAAGATCAAACAATTCGCAAGCCATCAAACATACACATGCACCTATATCATTGTAACACTTATGTATTTTACTAATTATGTGGGATGTTACAAGGAGTGACTCCTGACAGGCTTCCAGCGGGGGATTACATGCATGAATGAATCGATTCGACTCCCGACAAAGAGGGATTCCAAAGACTGTGCAGGTATGAAACTGCACAGTTTGGGATATCTTATAAGAATTAATCGGTACTACCTATACTAACAAGATGCATATGCTTTTCGGTAGCCCGAAACGGAAGAACTTCACAGTTAAACGTGCTTGACTTGGAGCAATTGTGGGATGGGTGACCTCCTGGGAAGTTTTCTTGAGAAGTGTGCGAGTGAGGAAAAAGCACACTAAAAAGTCTCGTGTTAGTATGTGGGGATAGTCATTTATTCTTGAAGCGGTCGGGCGTTACAAGTGGTATCAGATCAGGGCATCTCTTCCAGTACGGTGTGGTTCAAGGAGGAACCAGGCGGAAGCTGGTGGACGTGTAACATCCCGAGCGCTGACGAGGGAGGGGAGTGATCGCCGGTGCAAATAGGCATGGACAAGGAGCGACTCCTGATAGGCTTCCAGCGGGGGGTTACATGCATGAATGAATCGATTCGACACTCGAAAAAGAGGGATTCCAAAGACTGTGCAGGTATGAGACTGCACAGTTTGTGATAACTTATAAGAATTAATTGGTACTACCTATACAAACAAGATGCATCTACTTTTCGGTAGGCCGGAACGGAATAACTCCAGAGTGAAGCGTGCTTGACTTGGAGCAATTCTGGGATGGGTGACCTCCTGGAAAGTTTTCTCGGGAAGTGTGCGAGTGAGGAAAAAGCACACTGAAAAGTCTCGTGTTAGTATGAGGGGATAGTCATTGATTCTTGAAGCGGTCGGGCGTTACATGCATCATCTTTCTGTGTAGTTCTTCTGGCATGGCCCTCCATTTTTATCAAAAAAATATATAAAATTGGGAATGTGGTGTGATATTACTAATATAACCCTTTTTTTCCTTGTAATTCCCTCGGATTCTCAAAAACAGAACAAAAAAAGAGAGAAAAAAGAAAAAGATCAAATAACATAGTCATGAACGTTAGCTTTCACAACTGAATCAGAAAGAGAAACCATACCAGTCATATGGATCAAAGCGTAAAACAAGCCCTCCACTGTTGGACAAATGGCCTCAAACTCAAGGGGGTGAATTGAATTTTAAAAATATTTTCGCAAAATGCCTCACTTTCTTTCTTGAAAACGATTTTCTTGAGTTAATATGATTTTGACACAAGCATAGCTTAAAGAATAGAAATTAATACAAGCAAATAGTATGCAAAGTGAAATTTAAATAAACTCAAGTATTCTAATAATGCTTATGTAAAGAGATAAAGAGTTAGAGAGATTGCAAACAAGATATATCCTGGTTCGGTCACCATCACCGTGACCTACATCCAGATTGAAGCCGCTCTTTCAAATTTCCACTAACGATCAAGCTTCAAGGGTTCTTGACAAACCACTACAACCTTCAAGAATTTTGGTTCTTGAAACCTTTACACTTCCACTCTCTTTCTTAGGCTATGAGCAATCTTTTCACTAGGGTCTCACTACTCTCAACTCAAATAAATAGAATGAGTGTTTAGAAATGGATTTGTACTCTTGAAGTACAGATTATACAAGTGGAAGCTTATGGATATTGATCAATGACACAATAATGAAGCTCAAAGGAGTTTTATGATCAATATGAGTAAAAACAAGTAATGAATGAGTTTGATTCTATGAGAATAATCAATAATGATTGAAAAATCAATGGAATAGTTAATCCTAGCTTTCTGAATCGTAATAAATAATGATTTTTGCAAGTTGTATTATCTTTGACGTCGCTTCTAAGCTTGTTTGCTATCATAAAAACTCTTGGATAAATGAACTCTTCATTTTAAGTGCATTGGTTTCATACCCATAAGGTACCCATCATATAAAAACCTAACACAAAAAAAGATTAACGAACAAGAAGAAGCACGATTCGACCCAATTTCAAAGGGAAGGAATTATTCTTTTTCAAGCATGAGAGAGTACTAAACAAGGACTTGCATACACCAAAACCTGGGAGTAGTGTTGTCTGTCTCGAATGTCTTTAGAAGGCCAGCGAACAAGGTTACTTTATAGGCTGACAAGCTTCCAGCGGGGGGTTACATGCATGAATGAATCGATTCGACACTCGAAAAGGAGGGATTCCAAAGACTATGCAGGTATGAGACTGCACAGTTTGGGATAACTTATAAGAATTAATTGGTACTACCTATACTAACAAGATGCATCTGCTTTTCGGTAGGCCAGAACGGAATAACTCCAGAGTGAAGCGTGCTTGACTTGGAGCAATTCTGGGATGGGTGACCTCCTGGGAAGTTTTACCGGGAAGTGTGCGAGTGAGGAAAAAGCACACTGAAAAGTCTCGTGTTAGTATGCGGGGATAGTCATTGAATCTTGAAGTGGCCGGGCGTTACATGCATCATTTTTCTGTGTAGTTCTTCTGGCATGGCCCTCCATTTTTATCAATAATATATATATAATTGGGAATGTGGTGTGATATTACTAATATAACCCCTTTTTTCCTTGTAATTCCCTCGGATTCTCAAAAACAGAACAAAAAAAAAGAGAAAAAAAGAAAAAGATCAAATAACATAGTCATGAACGTTAGCTTTCACAACTGAATCAGAAAGAGAAACCATACCAGTCATATGGATCAAAGCTTACAACAAGCCCTCCGCTGTTGGACAAATGGCCTCAAACTCAAGATGGGGGTGAATTGAATTTTAAAAATATTTTCGCGAAATGCCTCACTTTCTTTCTTGAAAATGATTTTCTTGAGTTAATATGATTTTGACACAAGCAAAGCTTAAAGAATAGAAATTAATACAAGCAAATAGTATGCAAAGTGTAAATTTAAAAAAACTCAAATATTCTAACAATGCTTATGTAAAGAGATAAAGAGTTATAGAGATTGCAAACAAGATATATCCTGGTTCGGTCACCACCACCGTGACCTACATCCAGATTGAAGCCGCTCGTTCAGCTTTCCACTAATGATCAAGCTTCAAGGGTTCTTGACAAACCACTACAACCTTTAAGAATTTTTGTTCTTGAAACCTTTACACTTCCACTCACTTTCTTAGGCTATGAGCAACCTTTTCACTAGGGTCTCACTACCCTCAACTCAAATAAACAGAATGAGAGTGTTTAGAAATGGATTTGTACTCTTGAACTAAAGATTATACAAGTTGAAGCTTATGGATATTGATCAATGACACAATAATGAAGCTCAAAGGAGTTTTATGATCAATATAAGAACAAGTAATGAATGAGTTTGATTATATGAGAATAATCAATAATGATTGAAAAATCAACGGAATAGTTAATCCTAGCTTTCTGAATCGTATTAAATAATGATTTTTGCAAGTTGTATTATCTTTGACGTCGCTTCTAAGCTTGTTTGCTATCATAAAAACTTTTGCATAAATGAATTCTTCATTTTAAATGCATTGGTTTCATACCCACAAGGTACCCATCATATAAAAACCTAACACAAAAAAAAGATTAACGAACAAGAAGAAGCACGATTCGACCCAATTTCAAAGGGAAGGAATTATTCTTTTTCAAGCATGAGAGAGTACTAAACAAGGACTTGCATACACCAAAACCTAGGAGTAGTGTTGTTTGTCTCTAATGTCTTTAGAAGGCCAGCGAACAGGGTTAATTTATAGGCTGACAGGCTTCCAGCGGGGGGTTACATGCATGAATGAATCGATTCGACACTCGAAAAGGAGGGATTCCAAAGACTATGCAGGTATGAGCACTGCACAGTTTGGGATAACTTATAAGAATTAATTGGTACTACCTATACTAACAAGATGCATCTACTTTTCGGTAGGCCGGAACGGAATAACTCTAGAGTGAAGCGTGCTTGACTTGGAGCAATTCTGGGATGGGTGACCTCCTGGAAAGTTTTCCCGGGAAGTGTGCGAGTGAGGAAAAAGCACACTGAAAAGTCTTGTGTTAGTATGCGGGGATAGTCATTGATTCTTGAAGCGGTCGGACGTTACATGCATCATCTTTCTGTGTAGTTCTTCTGGCATGGCCCTCCATTTTTATCAAAAAAATATATAAAATTGGGAATGTGGTGTGATATTACTAATATAACCCTTTTTTTCCTTGTAATTCCCTCGGATTCTCAAAAATAGAACAAAAAAAGAGAGAAAAAAGAAAAAGATCAAATAACATAGTCATGAACGTTAGCTTTCACAACTGAATCAGAAAGAGAAACCATACCAGTCATATAGATCAAAGCGTAAAACAAGCCATCCACTGTTGGACAAATGGCCTCAAACTCAAGAAGGGGGTGAATTGAATTTTAAAAATATTTTCGCAAAATGCCTCATTTTCTTTCTTGAAAATGATTTTCTTGAGTTAATATGATTTTGACACAAGCAAAGATTAAAGAATAGAAATTAATACAAGCAAATAGTGTGTAAAGTGTAAATTTAAATAAACTCAAGTATTCTAATAATGCTTATGTAAAGAGATAAAGAGTTAGAGAGATTGCAAACAAGATATATCCTGCTTCGGTCACCACCACCGTGACCTACATCCAGATTGAAGCCGCTCTTTCAACTTTCCACTAATGATCAAGCTTCAAGGGTTCTTGACAAACCACTACAACCTTTAAGATTTTTTGTTCTTGAATCCTTTACACTTCCACTCACTTTCTTAGGCTATGAGCAACCTTTTCACTAGGATCTCACTACCCTCAACTCAAATAAATAGAATGAGTGTTTAGAAATGGATTTGTACTCTTGAAGTGCAGATTATACAAGTTGAAGCTTATGGATATTGATCAATGACACAATAATGAAGCTTAAAGGAGTTTTATGATCAATATGAGTAAAAACAAGTAATGAATGAGTTTGATTCTATGAGAATAATCAATAATGATTGAAAAATCAATGGAATAGTTAATCCTAGCTTTCGTATAAAATAATGATTTTTGCAAGTTGTATTATCTTTTACGTCAGTTCTAAGCTTGTTTGCTATCATAAAAACTCTTGCATAAATGATCTCTTCATTTTAAGTGCATTGGCTTCATCTGACAAGGTACCCATCATATAAAAACCTAACAAAAAAAAAGATTAACGAACAAAGAAGAAGCACGATTCGACCCAATTTCAAAGGGAAGGGATTATTCTTTTTCAAGCATGAGAGAGTACTAAACAAGGACTTGCATACACCAAAACCTGGGAGTAATGTTGTCTGTCTCGAATGTCTTTAGAAGGCCAGCGAACAGGGTTAAACTCAATAGGCTGACGGGTTTCCAGCGGGGGTCATATGGTACCAACCGATCGATTTGACTCCGAAAAAGTGCAGGCATTCCAACACTATTAGGTACGACACTGCACAGTTT
>JAVKPL010001642.1:0-16974 GCA_032173675.1 Gastrolobium villosum
TCAAGTGCATATTTCCGTTTGATTAACTGTGAGACCCTTTTCTGTCCTTCAATATTTCAAGACCAAGGAAGTAGTGTAGCTTCCCAAGTCTTTGATTTTGAACTCAGTGTCTAGGAACTTTTTAACATGAGTGATCTCTTCCAAGCTATTCCCTGCTAACACTATGTCATCGACATAAATGAGGAGAGCAGTGAAAGAAGTAGAAGTAGCCTTAACGAGCAATGAATGATCAGCTTCAGATTGCTGATATCCGATGGAAACTAGAGCAAAACTAAGGCGAGAATACCATTGCCTACTCGCTTGTCGCAGACCATACAAATATTTCTGCAAGTGACACATTTGATTAGGTTGTGGAGATTTGAATCCGGGTGGCAAGGACATATAAACTTCTTCATGTAATTCTCCATGTTGAAATGCGTTGTTAGCGTCAAGTGGTTCTAAGTGCCATCCTCGTGCAGCAGCAACACTAAGAAGAATTCTGATTGTAGCAATTTTTGCAACTGGAGAAAATGTTTCCAGAAAATCGACACCCTCAAGTTGTGTATATCCCTTAGCTACGAGACGTGCTTTGTGACATTCAATGGATCCATCTGCTTTGAGTTTTGTTTTGAAAACCCATTTGCATCCAATATGATGTTTTCCCGGAGGTAAATTAGTGAGGCACCAAGTGTTATTTTGTTGTAAAGCTTGTAACTCAGCAGCCATAGCATCATTCCAGCATTTGTGTTTGGATGCCTCAGTATAAGAAGTAGGATCATGAATAGAATTAAGGTTGAGGCAGAAGGAGGTATGATTTGTGGGGCATGAGTCATAGGAAACAAAAGAGGATAAGGGATAAGGTGTGTTGGCAGTAAAGTTGCAATTGTAATCATGAAGATAAGAGGGCCTTTGGCGTGTCCTTGATGAACAACGGAGGTCAAGATTGGAGAACTGGTGTATGTCTTCATTAGAAGTGGGATTGATGGATAGTTCAGTAGGTAAAAAAGGTTGGTTGGATACTGTATGGTTAGGTATAGTAGGTGGTGATTGAGAGACAGATTGAGGTGGGCCATGGTTTATAGGTGAAACATGGTTCTGAGGAGAGGAAAGAGGAATTAGTGGAGAAGATATGATATCATCAAAATGAGGAATTGTGGTAGGTTGTGTAGAATTAGTCTGGAATGGAAACTGTTTCTCATAAAATACTACATTGCGAGATACAAAGATTTCATGAGACTCGAGGTCCAATAAGACATAACCTTTGGTTCCAAATTTGTGCCCCAGAAATATACACTTCCTTGCACGAGAGGAAAACTTGGTACGTCTAGTAATAAGAGTGCTAGCATAACAAAGGCAGCCAAAGACTCTTAAATGGATGAGCACGGGAGGTTGGCCATAAAGGGCTTCATAAGGTGTCTTCCCCAAACTGGTAGGGCTGCTGACTCGATTTATCAAATGCACAACATGTAATATGCAGTAAGACCACAACTTTAAAGGAAGCCTTCCTTGAAAAAATAGAGCTCTTGCTACATTCAAGATATGTTGGTGCTTCCTCTCTACCACACCATTCTGTTGAGGACTTTGAACACATGAAGCTTGATGAATGACACCTTTACTTGAATAGAAATCATGCATCATAAACTCAGCACCATTATCACTACGAATCACTTTGATGGTAGTTTTAAATTGATTCTCAATCATCAAGAAAAAATTGCGCAAATGAACTCTTGTTTCTCCTTTATTCTGCATTAAGATTACCCATATAAACTTGGAAAAATCATCTACAATTATAAGGAAGTATTTGTCACCATTAATCGAAGGAATAGAGAATGGTCCCCAAATGTCAGTGTGGATCAAATCAAAAGATTTAAGAGAGACACTGTTGCTGCTTGGATATGAAAGCTTTCTTTGCTTAGCCAAATGGCAAATATCACAAGGTATATTTGCTTTATTACACTTCACAAAAGGAAATCGTGTACACATTACAGAATCTGAGACATGTCCTAATCTGTAATGCCATAAGAAACTATCTTCTAAGGAATCAACAGTATTGTCGAATTTAGTATCAACAATTGAATTATATGAACTGCTAACAGTATCAAAGGTCAATGAGCTCCCAACAGTTGAACCAACTTTCTTCTATTTGTGGCCAACTTCTTCATCAGGTTCTAAGACAAACAAACCATTAACCAGCTTAGCAGAACCAATCACTTGCCTTGAAGGTATCTGCTTTATGTAACAGGAACAATCACGAAAAATGAGCTCATAATGTGATGATTTTAGCAACTTGGCAACCGATATTAAATTGACATGAAACTCTGGAACGTACAATACATCTAGAAGATGCAAAGAATGTGACAAAATAATCGTGCCTGAGTATTGTGCAGTGACTTTGTGGCCATTGGGAAGCATAATCATAATAGGATTGATTTTCTTAATGAAAGAAAATTGAGAGATCACAGATCCTTTATGATCAGTTGCTCCAGTATCTACTATCCAGTGAGTAGGAAACGTACCATTATTAGTGTTGTTTGCCATGCTTTGCTTGGTCTGAATCATATGTGCACTATGAGTCTCAGTATTGTTACTTCCATTCTCATTATTAGCAGCCTTTGATTGATGAAACTGATCTATCAAGTTTTGATATTCTCCTTGACTAATAGTGACTGTATCAGTCACATTATTTGACTCAGAATTAGAATCTATTGCATTAGCGGAAGGCATTTTGTTTCTTCCTCGAAAACCTGGTGGATAACCATGCTTAGCATAGCATGTCTCCACTGTATGATTATTTCGACCACAGTAAGTACAAATCCTTGTGCCTCTTCCTCTTCCAGTTCTGAACTTGTTTGGAACAAAAGTTCGAGTTGGTTGATGATCAACAGTATATGCTTTTGTCTCTGTAACAACTTCTGTAACATTCTCAATATTCTTTTGACGTTCTTGTTGAATTACCAGAGAGAAGGCTTTATTTAAGTTTGGTAATGGCTCAATCAACATTATCTGAGAGCGTACATGTGAAAATTGATCATTCAAACCTTTCAAGAACCTTATCACTTGGTCTTGTTCACGACATTTCTTCAATTTATCAGCTGCTCCACAGCTACATTTTGGTAATGGTTGAAGGTTTTCCAACTCATTCCAAAACATTTTTAACTGAGTAAAGAAATCACTCACCGTTTGCTCACCTTGATGAAGACGATGAATGTCTTCATGTAGATCTGCAATTCGAAAAATATCAGTCTGTTAGAACCTTTCATTCAGATCCTTCCACACTTCATGAGACTTCTCCATCCAGATAATTGATCTGACGATAGAGGCTTTGACTGAATGGTGAATCCACGATAACACCATTGTGTTGCATCGATCTCACGCATCAAAGGTAGAATCGTTCTTTTCCGGAATAACAAAATTTCCATCAGCAATACTCAACTTGTTCTTGGACTTCAGCACCATTTTCATTGATCTCAACTAGGAATGAAAATTTTTGCCATTGAGGAGAGGAGTAACAAGAACCAGATTTGGATTCTCTCCAGGATGCAAATACAGAGGATTGGCTGGGTTCACAAGATGATCAGGGAGGGAGCTTTGGTTTCGATTCTGATCTGCCATAATGAATTAAGATCGATGAAGAAAAGATCAAGAAGAAATCAAGAAACAGATACCAGAGCTCCCTCGGAGCTCTGATACCATATCAGAACCCAGGGAGTTGAAGAAACTAAAAAGGAAAGTGTTCATAGTGAAAATATATTTCCTGATTAATGAAAGAAGCAAAAGGAATGAATTAACAAAAAAGAAAAGCGATGCCTTTATATACAGGCTTACAACTAACAGACTCTTCAAACTAACTAAGGTTAATTAGCAACTAACTAATTAACTAAGGTTAATCTGTAACAAACTAACAACTAATTAGTAACAAACTAACAGAATGTATAAGTTAAAACATCAATGATAACAAAAGCCATTTACATTATGTATGCCTAAGAGAAAGAAAAAATAAATACATTTAAAAGAAGAAAAAAAAAGGACTAATGGGTATAACCGTATAAATAAGAAAAGAAAACTAAACCTGATATCGAATCCTGAACTCTGAAGTTTGTAAACGTCTCTGATACGAAACAATGACTAGGTTTTTATGGATGGATTCGTTGGAAGCTTATAGCCTCTGAATGGTTTTCAAAAATAAAATTCTTCTTCCTTAGAGATTTAGAAAATTTATTTAATTATTTCCTTTATTAATACAGTTTTTTCAAATTGATTTTTGAGTTTAAATCACAAATCAAATCATTATTTTGTTTTCCTTATTAATAATAATTTTTTAGATTTTTTAATTTAAATCACAAACCAAATCTTTATATATATTTTATTTTAAAAATTTAAATTTAAATTTTTTTAATTTAAATCACAAACCAAATCTTTATTTATTTTCTTATATTAAATTACAAACCCAGAACTCGAAGGCTTCTTGGTTTAAATGCTCTTATAATACCATTATTACAAATTTGAACTATTTGCGAGAGATAAAATATGTCAAATAAGATTTCATTGCGTAGATCTCGACAAGTTTTGTGGAATCAAAAAAAAATTATTTGATTTGGATACCTGAGTCAAAAGTTATGGCTTTCTAAAATTTTACGATTTGTAACTAGATTTTTTTGTGCCACGTGTCAACATCAGACGAGTCACGCCTAAATTAGGCATGAATGCCTTGTAAGTCACGCCTAACTTCGGAGTGAATGATCATGACTAATTTGGATATGAATAAGTGCAATAAATCTATAAATAATGTTAAAACAGTTATACATTTGTAATATTTAAAATAGTAATATCTTAATGTTTTTTCCCCTTAGGCCTTAACGGTAGTCCATTCCCACGCCTTCCCACGAGAGGAGACTACTCTATGAGAGGTTTAGCCATGCCTACAAAACGTGCAAAGCAACCTCAGCCTCAGGTATTTGACTTCAACTTCCGTTATAAGACAATGATTATAACTTTAAAATGGGAAAAATGTTTATTCTTTTAAATGACATAACTTATATCTTTTCACTCTCATAAAGAGGTGGGACTCACACTTTTAATTTTTTTTTGTCAATTATTTCTCCTCCTTTATCTATCTATTTCTCTCTCTTAAAATGACATAACTTTACATCCTTTAAAATGATACATACTTTACCCTATATATATCTCACTAGTCGTCTTACCCAAAAATTATATCGAACTAGTCACTATCTTGATTTCTATCCCATCACATTTATATATAATTTGAAGGGAAAAGTGTTTATCCTGTTAAATAACACAACTTATATCTTTTCATTTTCACAAAGAGGTGGGACACACACCTTTATTTATTTTTGTCAACTCTCTCTCCTCTTTTATCTATCTATTTCTCTCTCTTAAAATGACATAATTTTATATCATTCAAAATGACACATTTTTTCCTAATTTGAAATATGCAATTGTTTCAAGTGTCATTTTCAAATCAGTGTATTTCATTTTTCAATGGTTATAGAACCAAACACGTCAGAAATCTGTATTATATCTGCTAGTAATTACAAAAACTACGTCATACTTAATTTGCATTTGAAAAAAGATCAATCTCAGCCCTACATTAGACATGAATCTTAAAGGCCAACTAGCATATATAGATATATGTTAGTTAAGATTATGATGTAAATGATGTTTTAGAGTGGTAGGTAAAGATAGACAGAAAAAATGGTAGATAGAATAACATATCTCATATATATTGACACCGGTGTCAAATTTCAATTTTGACACCTCATCTGAGAGCTGTTGAATAAAAAAATCAACGACTCTGATTTGCAAACATGTGACGTCATTGATGTTTTTTGATCTAACGGCTCTCAGATGAGGTGTCAAAATTGAAATTTGACACCGGTGTCAAAATTGAAATTTGACACCGGTGTCAAAGGATCCTATCCCGTATATATATGATAAAATCATTTCTGCAGCCGCTTTACGTACAACAACGACATGTGTATAGTCATGATTCCCTACATCTAATGCTTTCATCCTTTGTGTGGTTTTGATTCCCTACATTTAATGCTTTCAAGTATATATATGGCAAGTATTTGATTGCTGCACGTACATCAGTTGCAGAAATGTAAACCCATATATATATATATATATATATATATATATATATATATATATATATATATATATATATATATATATATATATATATATATATATGGTAAACATTTCTTCAGCCACTTTAGATAAGGTTATTTACATCTACCCCAAAAACTACGGCGTTTTGATTAATGAAGGGTGTTTCTGTAATTTGAGGTGAATTAATGAAGGGTGTTTCCATAATTTTGTTTATTTTCTTATCATATGCATTTTACTGAAACACCCTTCATTAATCAAAATGACGTAGTTTTGGGGGAGCTGTAGATAACCTTGTCTAAGGTGGCTGTATAAATGTTTTTTCCTATATATATATATATATATATATATATATATATATATATATATATATATATGAGGTAGGATCCTTTGACACCGGTGTCAAATTTCAAATTTGACACTTCATATGAGAGCCGTTAGATCAAAAAATATCAACGGTGTCACATGCATACAAATCAGAGCCGTTGATATTTTTTTATCTAAAGGCTCTCAGATGAGGTGTCAAATTTCAAATTTAACACCTCATTTAATAATCGTTAGATTAAAAAAGATCAATGTGTCACATGCTTACAAATCATAGTCATTGATCTTTTTTGATCTAACGACTCTCAGATGAGGTGTCAAATTTGAAATTTGACATCTTATCTGATAGTCATTAGATTAAAAAAGATCATCGGATCTGATTTGTAAGTATGTGACACCAGGATCCATATATTTCCTTAGATGAAATTTACACTATAAACAATAATGTTACTTAGATGAAAAGGAGCAAATATTTCCTTCACAGACCATAAATTACTTAATTATGAAAAATGATCACTACTAGAAAATGCTTTTTTTTCGACGGAAAAATTCCGTCGAAAATGATAAAAATTCCGTCGAAAATGACATTTTCGACGGAATTTTCGACGGAAAAGAAGCCGTCGAATAAGTCTTCGTAGGTAATAAATTTTTCGACGGAATTAGAGATTCCGTCGAAAAAATTCGACGGAAATTATTTCCGTCGATTTTTTTCGACGAAAATTATTTCCGTCGTTTTTTTTCGACGGAATAATTTCTGTGGAAAATTTCGACGGAAAAATAAGTCCGTCGAAATTTTTCGACGGAAAATGAATGACATTCCGTCGAAAAATCTTGTATTAATTTTCGACGGAAAATAAATTCTGTCGAAAATTTTCGACGGAAAATGAATGTAATTCCGTCGATAAATCTTTTAATATTTTTCGACGGAAAATAAATTCTGTCGAAATTCTTCGACGGAAAATGAACGAAATTCCGTCGAAAAATCTTTTAATATTTTTCGACGGAAAATAAATTCTGTCGAAATTTTTCGACGGAAAATGAATAAAATTCCGTCGAAAAATCTTTTAATAATTTTCGACGGAAAACAAATTCCGTCGAAAATTTTCGACATAAATTCTTTGAATATTTTTATCTCTACAAAATTAATATCAACTTATGTTTCACACCTGATAAACAAATATATGAAAGTAACATATCATAATTATATGATTTTAATATAATTATGATATGTTAAAAATCCCTATCATATACGAATCAAAATATACTTATATATATAAATGTCCAACACATATACTAATCAATAGGGACATACATATACAAAAGTCCCTATCATATACTAATCAAAAGAGTACTATGTCTAAAAATGTCCAAGACATATGCTAATCAAAAGGGACATACATATACAAAAGTCCCCTGTCATATACAAATCAAAAGAGTCCTATATGTATAAATGTCCTAGATATATACTAATAAAACAGGAACATACATATACAAAAGTCCCTGTCATATACTAATCAAAATAGTCTATGTGCAATAGTCCCGGTCATATACATCCAACAAAGATACAAAAGTCATGCTGGTGGATGACCTGCATGATCGTGGTCATCACCTACGTCCTGAGACGGGGGCTGTTTGTCAACCATTTTCTGCTGCTGTGCAGCCTTCTCCTCTTGGTGTGCAACTGTACCCTGCAACTGTAGAATCAATGTGTGCATCCTGTCATTCTCCTGCTGTGACACTCCAAATGGTAACCTATTGCAGATTCGAGATTGCTTATATACTCCTCCTCGTGCACCTAAACCGTATACCCGTCCTTTACTGTTAACCCCACCAGCTGCCTGCAAGATTATCAACACAAGATACATTATCAATCATGGCCGCTAGGTTTTCACTATCTTTTAGAAGGGCATCTAAATAACGAGTTAATTCACCCTGGGTAACACCATACTCTTTAAGTCTCCGAACCTGCATCACACAAATTTATGTTAGACTCTCGTAGTAGATAGAATGCAGTAAAGGTAGGCTATTATTTAAACAATTTGAAACCAAAATCAATGTAGTTTTTCTATGCAACTTTAGTAAATCATAATGGCATTTGAACTTGTTAAATTCATTGTCATAAATTCTTGCCATTTTCAATCTTTCGAAGTTAAACATAAGGAACAAAAAACCAGCAATTGAAATATAAACAAAGTGGAGCATAAAATAACTAAATGAACTGAAACCACCAATGGAAAGAAAATTAAAACATGCATCATTGCAAAGACAGTCAAATCCCGACCTATTTTACGAAATATACTAGGTTAGGTCTGGCCTGACGTAGGCTGAGCTGTAGGCCCCTGTAGGCCGGCCCGGCCCGGCCCAGTTTCACCATTAATAGCAAGTATTTGTGTGTGTTAAGAGAAACTAAGAGAAACAGACCTCCAGATTTCATTAGTTCACGCGCTAAAGGAAGAGTGTCCACAAACAACCAATTAGGAGGAACCTCTGTAGAACAACGACGTAACTCATTAATGATGAATGGTACATCAAAAGAGCGAGCATTATGAGCAACCCATAACACATATCCACCAGGTTTCTCACGGCTTCGAACGTAATGCAACAAGATAGGAATCAGGTCCTCCATCCTAAAGAAAATTCACAAAAGCACAATAACACTCAATGATTTCCCTTGCAAAATTAATAAGTTAATCTAATCAATCACCATTGTCAATAATAAACAAACCGGTTCAAAATCAAATGGAAAAAACACGTTGATAAATAAAGTAACTGTCACGATAACTAAATACCGAACATATAAAACCATGGACTTGTAATTTTCTTCCACTCAATCATTAGATCAACATGGTTACCTACTAACCTAAATATCTCACCAAGCAACCGTGTACAGTGACTACAAATGAACAATTTTGGAAGAAGAAAATTGAATAAGTTGAAATTGTTGAAACTTGGCATTCTCTTATCAGTCTGTTTATTGATAGTGGGAGTCTTCTTTTCTAATTGCAAAAATAACAAAACCAAAAAAAATTTAGTTTTTGGAGAATAGATAATCACTGTAACTGTTAGCTGGATATATAGCTGACCAGTGACGTAAATAAATTGAAGTAAATCTACACTGACCATAAGGTGGTAACTAGACCAAATGAGTTCGGTCATAGGTTCTATCTCCACCAACAACTATATTCATGATGCCCATATTTTCACATCCTTGAAAACATGTGACTTCTTGCTCATCCAACAGGCTCCTCATAAAATTAAACATAAAAAATGTGGACTCCCACTGATTCTTTCCAAACTAAAATGGATTCATTATATATAACAAACATATAGTATGTGATTCCAACTCATAGTACATGGTTAGTAAAATCTTCTTCAATAACTTTGTTAGTTGTCTTGTCAGTTTAATCTTCAAATTATAGATTCTTGCCCAATCATGTACTTTAGCCATATACCTCAACAAGGAAAAATATTCAAGTGCTCCTAACCCCCATATATTGAACTGATCACCATTTATCCCCATGATAAATAGCCACCACCAATTACTTCAGAACAATTCTACACCCATTTCACAGTGAAAAATGAATAATAGGACTTAGGAAGGCTTCTACAATGTGCCATGGTCTAATAACCACCCAAACATACTCCCAAGAAAACCATTTCCTATAAGATAAATGCGAGATGATTTAACATCCTGCTTCTCCAGTCTACAGCCTTACTTTCTCTAGTTTAAGCTGAACTTGTTTGTCTGGATGCTTGGAAGATAGGAATTCACTGGTTTGTTTTTTTATAAGAAAATATCATGAGCATAATATAAGAAAAGTGGAAAAAGATGATAACAAGTGAAAATTGGAAATTGAAGTGCTTAATTTTTTTTAACTCCTCAAGTAAACTAGCGAAAACTAAATTGTCATCAGCTCATGCTATGACACTAAGGAAACGTTGGGGTAAAAAGAAAACAAAAGAAAATCTCTCATATCCATCCCAAATTTACAAAAATTTTTGGGAGCTTTGTAGGGGTATTTCCATTTCCTTTAGGTGTGACACTAATCACATTTGGGATACTGGGGATACACCTCCTAAATTTACAATTGTTTTAAGCATTGTCTAATCAAATAAAATCCATACATAAGATGAAGTTGTCTGGCAAAGTCACAGTGGAATACTTTGTTTTGCAAAGGTAAGCATAATGCAAGGAACCAAAAATATGCAAGAGCTATAGAGATTTAGGTTACCTTGGAACATCAGGTCTGTTGACCATCTGAGTAGTAATGCCATGAATATGTGAATTAGGAACATATCGTTGAGGGTTTACAAGAGTTTGGAAAGTGCTGTTCTCACCACCGTGAAGGTCTCGAAGTGCAATCTCAACGATCCGTTCATTATCTCTTTTGAACCCGGTGGTCTCAATATCGAAAACAATAACAGTGACTAAGCTAGACAAGTCTTTATTCTGAGCAATCTCTTCTATGTCACAGTACTGAATTTCTTGGAATTGACCTAGCTGTGTTTTATTTACATTTAACGTAGCATTTGTTAAAATTGTTTCCCTCAAAATTTCATTCTTGGTACTTCTAGATTTGGTGCTCCCGGTGCCTTCTTTATTTGTAGTTATAGGTCTTCGAGTCCACTTCTTTCCGTGCCCTCCCTGAAGCCCATAAATTCTAGAACCAAAAAGCCTAACACTAGAATTGTTTCTACAAATCTTATTGAAGCTGGGGAAGGTTCCACCACAATAACTAGCTAAGCTGTGTATTCTGCATCTAGGCACTTGCAACAATGAAAAAATCATGGAGCCTGTCTTCATCTGAGTTCAATAATGACAACTAAGAAAATTATTTAATCAAGAATTCTTCATCAAATGAGCCAGCAGCTACAACCTGATATGTAGATAAAACAGAAAAAATGTGATACACAAGCAAAGAAAAACTCTATAGGCAAAAAGAATATAAACCATTCCTAAATGCAATCACATCATAAGCAGACAATATAAAAAGCAGAACTCAAAACATAAACATTGGAAGACTATACAAGGATATGAATTTATTTATTTTTTTGATAACTATACTGTCTCAAAATTTACCCATGCATACCAGAAGCTTCAACATAAAACATGAAATTTCAAGCATCGGATTGCACTAAATATTGGTACCATGAAAATTCTTTCAGCAAGAAAAATATGAAAAGATTCAATGGACATGTTAGTTACAACAACATATAATTTGACAAAAGAGACCCTGCCTTGTTTTACTTTTATTTGGAGAATGAGTAGTACTAAAAATCTACAAGAGTAATACCCCCCTTTCCCACTCCACAAAAAAAATTAAAAAAAAAAAATAATAATAATAATAATAATCATAAATTGAACATTCAGATTCTATTATGTCCAGGCAGAAAGTGATTTTGAGATGAGGTATACATAAAGATCCAATCTAAAATGAACCAAAGAGTCCTTATCTTGTGACACAGCTCACATCAAAAAGTCAAGCACCGTACTGAATGAATACCTATCAGCCAAAATTGAAGTCGGAATACTTACTGAAGCATGACGGTTAGATAACTGGAAATCAGATTTATCAAGAAAAGGTCCAGAAACACATCTTGCAAGATTTGAACGGCGTTTCTTGGTGGAGGAAAGACAGCAAGAGGTGCAACTTTGGTGTGGCAAGAAAAATGACGGTGCCGCCGGTTCACCAAGACAATGTTTTCTTTCAATGCTCTTTCATTTTATACTAATTAATTCATATTAAAAGATTGAACATAACAAAAACCCAGATAAAGGGAATCCAAAATGCAGGAAATTGTGGAAATTTAAAAAGTAAAGAAATTCTTGCTATGAAACTCCGGGGAGTTGATTATCGCCAGAGCAGGCGCCAGATAAACAAAAGAAGGGCCTTGTATCAAAGGCAACCTAGACCCAAAACTAATATGCAAGAGTGTAGTCACCCCCGAGACAAAGAGCACTGTCGATACCACCATAGCAGTTTCCTCCTGTACTCACTTAACACATCAGATAAAGGTAAAAACTAAAAACCATAAGACGAAAAAACAAGCAACTAAGCCAGTTGAAAATCACTCACATGAGTGCCTCCCATGGCAGGAACTATGACAAGTGGAATGAGAATCAACGAACCTAATATCGAAACGTAATGCTGGATACCGTACACACCAATGGGAACTACAGTAATCCACATAAAAAAAAAATAATAATAAATAAATAAATCACCATCAACATATCAAACTTACAACCTTAAAGAAGTAAAAGAAATCATTCAAATCAAGGCTCCAAAATTCCAAAATTACTTCAACTGATACCTAAACCAGGTGAATCTCTCAGCTCATACTTCATATGCGAGTGCCTGGAAACAAAACCATCGTCATCCACAGTCCGCGGCAAGCCATCCACCACTTCGTCATGCCTCGTCGTTCTCCGCGGCGGCTGAGACGGCTGCTCCGCCGCGGCGATTGCCTGTCCGTTAGTACTGGGAACGGAGCTCTTCGGAACGCCATCGGAATCCCTCCGCTTCTTCACCGTCTGATCCTTCGCAGGCGAGGGCGCAACAACAACCTTGTCACCTTGAACGACGCCGTTCGCTGTCACGTTTGTCCGAACCCGACCCGCTTCGAGATCCACATTCGGTTTGGGTTCTCTTGGCTTAGGCGGAAGGCTGCTAATCTGACCCGAATCGCCGACATTGGTCTCGCCAGAGAATTTGGGCTTAAAGCCGGTCTTCTTGGCCCAGGAAGAAGGCGGCATTGCTTTAGCATCCGGCGCCGGAACCGGAGACGTCGCCGGCGGCCACGAACCCGTGCGGTGGCGATTATTTGGATTGGAATTGGACATTTTATGAAGAAGCTAATGGTGCATAGCTTCAACAATTGGTTGCAGATCTGGTTAATAGCGTTGTAGCAATGAAGAAGCGAAGGTGTTAGGGTTTATGAGAGTGAGTGAGTAACTGAGTGAAACTGAAAAAATGTGTATGAGAAGTGGGAAGTGGAATGGAATTGAAATGGGAAAGAAAAGAAAAACCAAATGTTGAAACTGTGAAGTTGAGAGTGTGGTTTGTAAAGATTTCATAAAAATTAAATTTTTTTGATTTATTTTTTTGGAATTGTTTTCGACGGAATTTGGAAAATCTTCGACGGAAATCATTTTCCGTCGAAGATTTCATAAAAATTAATTTCTTTTTGATTTATTTTTTTGGAATTGTTTTCGACGGAATAATTTTTCTGTTGAAAATCTTCGACGGAATCATTTTTCCGTCGAAGATTTCATAAAAATTAATTTCTTTTTGATTTATTTTTTTAGAATTGTTTTCGACGGAATTCCTTTTCCGTGGAAAATCTTCGACGGAATCATTTTTCCGTCGAAGATTTCATAAAAATTAATTTCTTTTTGATTTATTTTTTTGGAATTGTTTTCGACGGAATTTCTTTTCCGTGGAAAATCTTCGACGGATTCATTTTTCCGTCGAAGATTTCATAAAAATTAATTTCTTTTTGATTTATTTTTTTGGAATTATTTTCGACGGAATTTCTTTTCCGTGGAAAATCTTCGACGGAATCATTTTTCCGTCGAAGATTTCATAAAAATTAATTTCTTTTTGATTTATTTTTTTGGAATTATTTTCGACGGAATTCCTTTTCCATGGAAAATCTTCGACGGAATCATTTTTCCGTCGAAGATTTCATAAAAATTAATTTATTTTTGATTTATTTTTTTGGAATTGTTTTCGACGGAATTCCTTTTCCGTGGAAAATCTTCGACGGAATCATTTTTCCGTCGAAGATTTCATAAAAATTAATTTCTTTTTGATTTATTTTTTTGGAATTGTTTTCGACAGAATTCCTTTTCCGTGGAAAATCTTCGACGGAATCATTTTTCCGTCGAAGATTTCATAAAAATTAATTTCTTTTTGATTTATTTTTTTGGAATTATTTTCGACGGAATTCCTTTTCCGTGGAAAATCTTCGACGGAATCATTTTTCCGTCGAAGATTTCATAAAAATTAATTTATTTTTGATTTATTTTTTTGGAATTGTTTTCGACGGAATTCCTTTTCCGTGGAAAATCTTCGACGGAATCATTTTTCCGTCGAAGATTTCATAAAAATTAATTTCTTTTTGATTTATTTTTTTGGAATTGTTTTCGACAGAATTCCTTTTCCGTGGAAAATCTTCGACAGAATCATTTTTCCGTCGAATATTTCATAAAAATTAAATTTTTTTGATTTATTTTTTTGGAATTGTTTTCGACGGAATTTGGAAAATCTTCGACGGAATCATTTTCCGTCGAAGATTTCATAAAAATTAATTTCTTTTTGATTTATTTTTTTGGAATTGTTTTCGACGGAATAATTTTTCTGTTGAAAATCTTCGACGGAATCATTTTTCCGTCGAAGATTTCATAAAAATTAATTTCTTTTTGATTTATTTTTTTAGAATTGTTTTCGACGGAATTCCTTTTCCGTGGAAAATCTTCGACGGAATCATTTTTCCGTCGAAGATTTCATAAAAATTAATTTCTTTTTGATTTATTTTTTTGGAATTGTTTTCGACGGAATTTCTTTTCCGTGGAAAATCTTCGACGGAATCATTTTTCCGTCGAAGATTTCATAAAAATTAATTTCTTTTTGATTTATTTTTTTGGAATTGTTTTCGACGGAATTTCTTTTCCGTGGAAAATCTTCGACGGAATCATTTTTCCGTCGAAGATTTCATAAAAATTAATTTCTTTTTGATTTATTTTTTTGGAATTGTTTTCGACGGAATAATTTTTCTGTTGAAAATCTTCGACGGAATCATTTTCCGTCGAAGATTTCATAAAAATTAATTTCTTTTTGATTTATTTTTTTGGAATTGTTTTCGCCGGAATTCCTTTTCCGTGGAAAATCTTCGACGGAATCATTTTTCCGTCGAAGATTTCATAAAAATTAATTTATTTTTGATTTATTTTTTTGGAATTGTTTTCGACGGAATTCCTTTTCCGTGGAAAATCTTCGACGGAATCATTTTTCCGTCGAAGATTTCATAAAAATTAATTTCTTTTTGATTTATTTTTTTGGAATTATTTTCGACGGAATTCCTTTTCCGTGGAAAATAATTTCGACGGAATCATTTTTCCGTCGAAGATTTCATAAAAATTAATTTATTTTTGATTTATTTTTTTGGAATTGTTTTCGACGGAATTCCTTTTCCGTGGAAAATCTTCGACGGAATCATTTTTCCGTCGAAGATTTCATAAAAATTAATTTATTTTTGATTTATTTTTTTGGAATTGTTTTCGACGGAATTCCTTTTCCGTGGAAAATCTTCGACGGAATCATTTTTCCGTCGAAGATTTCATAAAAATTAATTTATTTTTGATTTATTTTTTTGGAATTGTTTTCGACGGAATTCCTTTTCCGTGGAAAATCTTCGACGGAATCATTTTTCCGTCGAAGATTTCATAAAAATTAATTTCTTTTTGATTTATTTTTTTGGAATTGTTTTCGACGGAATTCCTTTTCCGTGGAAAATCTTCGACGGAATCATTTTTCCGTCGAAGATTTCATAAAAATTAATTTTTTTTGATTTATTTTTTTGGAATTGTTTTCGACGGAATCTTCCTTTTCCGAAGTGGAAAATCTTCGACGGAATCATTTTTCCGTCGAAGATTTCATAAAAATTAATTTCTTTTTGATTTATTTTTTTGGAATTGTTTTCGACGGAAAATCTTCGACGGAATCCTTTTCCGTGTCTATGAAAATCTTCGACGGAATCCTTTTTCCGTCGAAAAACTTCACAAAATCAATTTCTTTTTGCATTTATTTTATTCATCCGTTTTCGACGGAATTCCTTTTCCGTGGAAAATCTTCGACGAATCATTTTTCCGTCGAAGATTTCATAAAAATTAATTTCTTTTTGATTTATTTTTTTGGAATTATTTTCGACGGAAATCCTTTTTCCGTGGAAAATCTTCGACGGGATCATTTTTCCGTCGAAGATTTCATAAAAATTAATTTCTTTTTGATTTATTTTTTTGGAATTGTTTTCGACGGAATTCCTTTTCCGTGGAAAATCGAAGATTTTATAAAGTTTAATTTCGACGGAATCATTTTCCGTCGAAGATTTCATAAAAATTAATTTCTTTTTGATTTATTTTTTTGGACGGAGTTCCATTTCCGTGGCAAATCCTTCGACGGAATCATTTTTCCGTCAAAGATTTCATAAAAATTAATTTCTTTTTCATTTGTTTTTTGGAATTATTTTCGACGGAATTCCTTTTCCGTGGAAAATCTTCGACGAAATCATTTTCCGTCGAAGATCTCATAAAAATTAATTTCTTTTTGATTTATTTTTTTGGAATTATTTTCTAATAATTTCTTTTCCGTGGAAATCTTCTGAATCATTTTCCGTCGAAGATCTCATAAATATTAATTTCTTTTTGATTTATTTTTTTGGAATTATTTTCTGACTGAATTCCTTTTCCGTGGAAAATCTTCGACGGAATCATTTTCCGTCGAAGATCTCTATAAATATTAATTTCTTTTTGATTTATTTTTT
>JAVKPL010001643.1:0-171127 GCA_032173675.1 Gastrolobium villosum
AATATTACTCCTTCAAATGCTCTTGCGTCCTCCTGCCATTTTGGAAAAATAGCAGCCCCGAAGGGGTGAGAATAATCCCAGTACTGTGGCAATAAAACCAATAATATAACAGTATTAACTAGGCACAAAATCATAAACAGTCACTTCAACATATCCTTGTTCCTTTTCCTTTTTATCATATTCATATATTGCGTATATAACGCCTTTCCTTTGCGCTTTTAGCACCGTCGTGCGCGCACTTCACAGTGGAATCAAATATACCCTTGGCACCTGAGCTCCATGTGGATTCCATCTGTGGGCCTATGCGGACTGATGCCAAGTGTCCCATACCCCGGTACCTTGGGGATGCCTATATGATGCTTGCTCAAACACATGGTCCTGTACATAACTATTCTAAAACAAGGCCTATATGATCTTGATACATGCATGTCATGCTATGCTTTCACACACAAAGCGTAAAAATGCGGTATAATGTAAGATGCATGCTTATATACCTTTCATATGCGTTATGCTGCCACATAACGTCTTTACCTCATAATCATATAGCCATCACGGCACATATTTGGCAGTTTCCTTTCATTTTAATGGAACATAATATTTTTACGGCATATGGAGCATCATGTCATAATTCTATACCAGTAGTCAATAGTCACATTAGGCATCATCGCCTGACACTTACCTTAGCTTTCCTTAAATATTACCAACGGCAGCGAAATATTCTCACTTCTTAAGCGCACCTAAATCAATTAAAACTAATCATTTACAGTGGCTATTTACAGCAGAACAGAGAGCATACAGCAGTGGCTTACAGCAGCAAAACAGTGAGCATACAGCAGTGTTTACAGCAGCAAAACAGTGAACATTTACAGCAGCAAAACAGTGAGCATACAGCAGCAAAACAGTGAGCATACAGCAGTGTTTACAGCAGCAAAACAGTGAACATACAGCAGCGTTTACAGCAGCAAAACAGTGAGCATTTACAGCAGCAAAACAGTGAGCATACAGCAGCAAAACAGTGAGCATACAGCAGTGTTTACAGCAGCAAAACAGTGAACATACAGCAGCATTTACAGCAGCAAAACAGTGAGCATTTACAGCAGCAAAACAGTTACGTTTTAAACAGAAACAGTGACGTTTTTAAAACAGAAACAGTGGCACTTTGAACTTCCAAAACAGTGGCATAAATCTTGGTTTTTGGACATTGAAACAGTGGCATATTATGGATTAAAACAGTGGCATTTTATGCATACAAACAGTGGCATAGAAGGACTAAAACAGTGGCATTTTTATGCATAAAACAGTGGCATGGAATGACTTAAACAATGGCATTTTATGCATAAAAACAGTGGCATATGATGACTAAAACAGTGGCATATTATGCATAAAAACAGTGGCATATGATGGCTAAAACAGTGGCCTTTTATGCATAAAAATAGTGGCATATGATGACTAAAACAGTGACATTTTAATGTGCAGAAATAGTGACATATAAGTGCAGGAACAGTGGCATTTTAATGTGATTTTGAGGAACCGAAACAGTGGCATTTTATCTACCAAAACAGTGGCACATCAACCCGAAACAGTGGCACATTTCTTCTTTAAAACAGTGGCCTAATTATACAAAACAGTGGCATATCATGATCATGAGACTTTTACTCTACAACTCATGCATACAAATCATCATAAAATGGCTCCATACTTATACTTTAATCATGCTCAACCAAGGATCCAAAGCAACACATATATAAGGAGACATTCAAGCATACATACATGGCTACACAAAGAAAGAGTTCAAAGTTCAAAGCCTACCTCTTGTAGCACACCCTTCAAAGTCAAGAGTCACACCACCTTCTAGCTTCACTACACACAAGTCCACACTTCCTAAGAGGTTCTATGCGCAACAAGGTGAGGAACAAGGCTAGCACTAGCTTGGTGTATGGTTGAGGTGAAGGAAAGAGGGAGTTGGTTTGACAAGGTCTTCTTGCTCCAAGGAGGCTTGTTGGTGCGGCTTAGAGTGAGGAGGAGGAGGGGATGTTGGCTGCACTTGCACATGAAGCCAACCCCCTCTCCATGCGCACATATATAGGGAAAGTGAGGGAAAATTGCTATGATTAACCATCATGAAAAATTCAGATTTCTTTGAGAGGATGGGGCTGCATATAAGGCTGAATCAAGCAAGGTTTGCTTCTAATTTACTCTATTTACATGGAAAGAGTGAGGGGTGATATGATCAGATTTGGGGCTGCCCAAAGTCAGAGAAATTTTCTGCACCATTGACCAAATTATGCGCATGAAGTGGGGTGGAAGAGGTGCATCATGTGCACATGAAAAAGGTTCACTAAGTCAACAAGCAATTCCACTTGGTGGCAGCCAAAAATCTGCATTGATGCAGTCCTTGGTGCGCAAATTATGAGAGGAAAAGAGGTGTATTATGAGTGCAGATTTTGTGGCAGTCTAACACTCATTTGGGCTGTCCTAAGTCAGAAAATTTCTGCATAAAAAGCCAAACCATGCGCACAAGGTGAGGGGTGAGGGAGGTTCACTAAGTCCACAAGCAAGAGAGCTTTGTGGCAGCCAAGGATTCTGATTTTATGGAGCTGCCCTCTGCGCAAAAATGATGGGAATGCAGTCCCAAGACCCTACTCATGATGCATGTGGAAGGAGGAGGAGATTTGACTCATGAAGGGCTGCAAAAGCTTACCAAAAATCTGCACAATGCAGTCTCATGATGGAGGGTGTAAGAGGTTCTCCAAGTCAACAAGTCATGCAGTTTTGGTGACACAAGAAATCTGATCCAAAACTCCCCCCCATGTGCGCAAAAATGAAGAAGTAAGCAGCCTAAAATCATGCTAAATTGCACATGTGTCTTCCATGCAATAAAATTGAAATCAAGTGTGCAAAAGTCAAGGTGAGGTGGCGGTCAACAAAAGGAAATTGGCAGATTTTTTTCTAAGCCTTTCTACTCTCTTTATGCGCAAGAATGAGGGGAAAAACATCTAGCCAAGTGGTGTTCCTTGCTGCATAAGGCAGCCTTGTTGGACTAGGCTTTAAGGAGGATAAGTGGTTACAACTTTGGGCTAACACAAGGTAGGTCCAAAGGCCATACTTGGGCCATTGGCCACTTACACCAAGAGCCCAATCACACAAGTCCATACACACACTAGCCCACTACCAAAGTCCACTAAGCACTAAAGCCTTCTAACACACACTCACATTACTCATAAGATTAAATTCACATGTTTACATATGTATCTTCCTATGATTTAATTTAATTAATACCTTAGTCTTATCCAAGGATGAAGGTCAACCAATTCACAAGCCATTACACATAAACCATACATCCGAATTCTACACATGTACACATAGCATATAGTACTTATGTATTTTACTAATTATGCGGGATGTTACAACCTACAACTCCCATTACTGAAAATACAGCCACCATCGTCTTCTTTCGAAAATAAGTCAAATACAAGCATATTAGGTCGTCAATAAAGGCAATACTAAACATGTCCAACACAAATGACTTTACATACCCTTTAATAATCAAAACTCATGGGAGAACTATAAAAGTTTATGAATGTTAGCAATCAAACATTTAATGGGTTTGCTTATTTCAACAATGAACTAAAATAAAATTGGTTTGCATTGCTAATAGACTTGCAATAAAATTTGGGATACGCATTCTATCAAAATTATGTTGTATAAATACACCCAAGTAAAAATAGGATCACATTGCTCAACAATTTCAGTTGGAGTTCACTCAACAGTAAAACCGAACCATACAGCTAAAGAAAACATTACATGTGATCAGGTGTTCGACGATTTAAACAAAGTACTAATCAAGAATGGGGAACCCGAATTTACCAAAGTAATATAATGGTATTCATAAAGTAAACCAAACTTAGAATCCTACGTACCAGTAGACATCAAATTTCCGGACCCACAATTTAATAAAACTAACAAGTATGAGCTCATAATAGTCAAAGCTTTCAACAGTCAAATTCTAATATCCCTTTTCTAATCCATTAGCGTCATTAGTGCAGATTATTCATACTCGTGTATGGTCAAACAATATTTTTAGGAACCAGTTAGAACTTTCTGATGCTTACTCAAAGATTAATTTTAGCAAGGTATAATGCATTTAACATAATAACACAAACCAAACAAGGTGTAGCTCTATGTAATCACAGTTTACCCGTTAGTCCACTATGTTCCAGATGCAGTTCAGATGACCTTCCTTTAATTATGCAGTCAGTTCCAACACAAGGTTATAAATCTAAGCTGATAAATTTAGACAATCGCCACATGAAATCTGTTGTTATAATCAAAGACAATAAATTTACATGCAAGTCTAAAAGTGGTCAAAATCACACATAGCAATCCAATACATACGAAGTAGAATGACAAGTATCATTCGCAAGAAGACACAAAGGCAGAAGTCAAGTACCCTACCCTACACATCACCACTTTGTTTAACAGCTTCTTTCTCAAGAATGATGTCTAGTGCCAATTCACCATTAGAAGATTTGTAGAGACAGCAGACTCACATGTCTAAACTTTAATTAGTTCCTACTCTACTTACTAAGGTTATTAACTGGATCTACTTAGGTAAGTGGCCTATTCCTACATGAATTTTCACAGTCCGGTTTGCTACTTAAACAGATTAACCCCTTATGCAGTTAAGTAATATAACAGAATTAGTAAGGATTAACAGTTTCTACTGCCCAGTTATCTTCTACAGTCATAGTATACAAAAGGTCTTAATTCACCAAATAGATATGTAGTAACAGATATAACTTATTATCATTAACAGCTTAGAATATCACAAAACATTCACATCAAATATATGTATATAAAACTTTGCTTATAAACAGAATTAGTAATTCACCATAAATCCAAGTAACAATTTCTTATTCCACAACTAGTGTTCAGACACATGTGTACCCTGTGATAACCATGATTATGCACACACAAGTTGCGCGATAGTGAGTTGATCAGGCTCTCCACCTAGCAAGAGGATGGGCACAGTCATGTTTAATACAGTGTACTACCAGTATCATCACACCTCCAATCTAAGGTAATTTAACCAGTAACCCATTCGCAACTAAGCTCAAACAGAATAATGCAGCAAACACATACAATTAACCGGATAACCAAACAACAATCATTCAACAAGCAGCACACAATTCAATCAAAAACAGACATCCTGAACCAAACTGCTCTGATACCAATTAGTGTAACACCCACTCTTGTATGCATCCAAGAGGGTTGTTGTTAGACATCATGTGCACATCGCAGCGGTATAGGACTCAATAATAAAAAACTTTCTCGAAAAACATTTAAATTTGAGACTTTGAAAATGTCCAGATTTGATTCTTATATAAACAACTTGAGGAAGATGAAATCGTTCATCAAACATAGAAAATTTCAATGATAAAACCCTTTGCTGAATTTTCTATACTTTTCAGAAAACCTTGCTGCCTTGAAAAATCTGTATAAAATCGAATTCAACTGCGGTAAAAAATATTTCAAGCTTTTGAAAAACTAGACATCCGGGGCATCGCGTACATATGAATTATGCGCGATTCTGAGGTGAATAGCCCCACGGAACAGAACACGTAAGATGCTTGCGAATTCTGTCCGTTTTCAGGAAAACAAGCTGTAAGGCGAAACTTATTAAAATTCATACAGATTTCGTATAAAAATAAAACCTGCATAGTTTAAAGTACATTCCTGGGGCTTATCGTGTATATAAAATAATAGTAAATCGGAGTTCGTTTGCCCCTTGAAACATGACCCGTAAAGTGCTTGTAAAACTGGTAAAAATTCAGCACTTAATAAAACGTTCAAAATTCTTTTCGCAAAACGTTTTCTGATTTTTCCAAAACAACCACTGTTCATGAAAGACTAAAACAAAATGGAAGATACAGTCATCCAAGTGCCCCAAAATAATAAGCATTACAGTCTTCCAACAATTAAACAGCAACAACAAAAGTCCAATCAGGATTAATCAACAGCAGGCATCCACATACTCACGCCTTCATTTGTGCTTTCCTTTTTCCTGCCATTTTAGGAAAATAGCAGCCCTAAAGGGGTGAGAATAATCCCAGTAGTGTGGCAACAAAACCAATAATGTAACAGCATTAAGGTAGGCACAAAATCATAAACAGTCACTTCAACATATCCTTATTCCTTTTCCTTTTTCCTTTTCATCATATACATATTGCGTATATAACGCCTTCCTTTTGCGCTCTTAGCACCGTCGTGCGCGCAATACACAGTGGATATCCCATAATTGGCACCCTCTTGGTGGATTCCAACTGTGGCCTATGCGGACTAATGCCAAGTGTCCCATACCCTGGTACCGGAGGGATGCCTATATGATGCGTGCTCAATCACATGGTCCTGTACATAACTATTCTAAATTGCGAGGCTATATGATTTTGGTACATGCATGCTATGCTATGCTTTCACACACAAAGCGCAAAAATAAATGCGGTATGATGTAAGATGCATGCTTATATACTTTTCATATACGTTATGCTGCCACATAACAACTTTACCTCATAATCATATTGCCGTCAAGGCACATTCATGGCAGAATACTTTCATCATAATGAACATAATAATTTCACGGAATATGGAGCATCATGTTACAACTTCATACACTAGTCAATAGTCACATTAGGTAATATTACCTAACACTTACCTCGTGTCTTTAACATTTTTAATCGAAATATCACCAACCAGCCCACTCTTTTTAAGCTGAATGCACAAGGTTACTCTTCACAAGTTGTAACACCCACTCTTGTATGCATCCAAGAGGGTTGTTTGCTAGGATCGTATTAGAGTTACAGCGGTATGGAACCATTCTTTAGAAAACTTTATCACAATATTAATTAATTTGAAACAATAAAAGATCCAGAATTGATTCTTATAAAACCTATTAACAGAATGAAATCATTATCAATCATAGGAAATTTTAATTATAAAACACTTTGCTGAATTTTCTATACTTTTCAGAAAACCTTGCTGCCTTATAAAATCCGTATAAAATCGAATTCAGATGCGATAAAAAATATTCCAAGCTTCTGAAAAACTAGACATCCGGGGCGTCGCATACATATAAATTATACGCGATTCGGAGGTGAATAGCCCCACGGAACAGAACTCTCAAGTTGCTTGAGCATTCTGTCCGTTTTCAGGAAAACCAGTTGTAAAGCAAAGCTTATTAAAATTCGCACAGGTTTCGCATAAAAATAAAACCTGCACAGTTTGAAAGTAAATTCTCGGGGCTTCGCGTGCATATAAAATAATAGAAAATCGGAGTTCGTTTGCCCTTTGAAACATGACCCGTAAGGTACCTGTAAAACTGTTAAAATTCGATACTTAAAGAAACGTTCAAAAACCCTTTTTACAAAACATTTCCAAAACAGTCACTGCTCATAAAAGAATCAAAACAAAATAGAAGATGATAAAGTCTACAGTCATCCAGCATTACCAAAATATTAAGCATTACAGTCATCCAATCAATTAAACAGTATCAGTGAAAATCCATGCATCAGCAAGCAACAGCAAACATCACTCCTTCAATTGCTTTTTCGTCTTCCTGCCATTTAGGAAAATAGCAGCCCCAAAGGGGTGAGAATAATCCCAGTAGTGTGGCAACAAAACCAGTAATATAACAGTATTAACTAGGCACAAAATCATAACAGTCACTTCAACATATCCTTGTTCCTTTTTCCTTTTTCCTTTTCATCATATTCATATATATATATATATATAGCGCATATAACGCCTTTCCTTTTCAACATATTCATATACTGCGTATATAACGCCTTTCATTTGCGCTTTTAGCACCGTCGTGCGCGCACTTCACAGTGGAATCAAATATACCCTTGGCACCTGAGCTCCATGTGGATTCCAACTGTGGGCCTATGCGGACTGATGCCAAGTGTCCCATACCCCGGTACCTTGGGGATGCCTATATGATGCTTGCTCAAACACATGGTCCTGTACATAACTATTCTAAAACAAGGCCTATATGATCATGTTATATGCATGTCATGCTATGCTTTCACACACAAAGCGTAAAAATGCGGTATGATGTAAGGTGCATGCTTATATACCTTTCATATGCGTTATGCTGCCACATAACGTCTTTACCTCATAATCATATAGCCATCACGGTACATTTTTGGCAGTTTCCTTTCATCATAATGGAACATAATATTTTTACGGCATATGGAGCATCATGTCACAATTTCATACCAGTAGTCAATAGTTACATTAGGCAATATCGCCTGACACTTACCTCAAGTCTTTAACATTCTTTTCAACCAAGCATTCCAAATATCATCAGACAGTCCGATTTTAAAGGACCTTGGGCACCTAAACAAACATATGCATCAAATCAGATTTTATTACATATATTTCCTATGCCTTACTATGCTTTTCCCTCTTCCTAGGTTCTTGACTTATAATCGGTTTCTTAACCAATAATTAGGTGCCATTCCTCTATTAATTTTCATGTTGTTATTCACAAGGTCACGGTGCATGCTAGAGACATAAGACATGCTATTCCCATAAGTTATAAATCTGCACAAGGTGTGACCAAAGTTGCATGCAGAACCGAAAAATGAAAATAAAATACAATCTCCATTCAAGTAAAGGAACCGAACACAGTGTAAACAAAAGGGGTTTGTACTTCCAAGATTTATTCTCATTCTACACTTCTAATTGATTTATTATGCTTTAATACCAATAGTTTTCTACCTTATATTTTATTCCATAACACATATCATGTGACTCATTCCCACTGTCATATGCGCATACAGTATCTAAAAGTTCCACATCATTTTTATTTCATTTTATTTCTCTTATCAACACAGTGACTAAGTTACTTAGGTGTGCTTCAATTAGTTTTGTACACACATCTCAATACGGTTAGCAGTCTAGAAATGTCTCTGACTCACAAGGCAGTCCAACATTGCTAAGGAAGGCTATGTTCCAATCTCCTACATCGAATTTCACTGCTGTGTTTGAGAGAATAAAGCAAGATTTCAAGATGGTGCGGAGGCAAGGAAAGCTTGAATAATCAAACACACATTATCCTAGCATATAAGTGGTGACCGACTCAGAGAGGGAAAAGAACACACAAATAAAAGTGTCTAGGCAGCGTCCAATCAAAGACAAGAGAGACAACTATATGAACCTGCATAAATCTCGTTCTTAGATGCAAGAAGTGACCGAACCAAATAGAAGAAAAAGAGAAACTAACACTTACTCACCTCCAAGACTGAATCATGCAGCTGGCAGCTCAGCTACCACTGCCACCTCCTACTACAATATACAAAACTCAGATTCAAGGCTCCTAGATGTGCCAACGGCTAGAGTTGAGATGGAGAGGGACAAGGGTCAGCTTGTGCTCAGCTGTGATGACCACACCACACAGGACCGGATGGTTACAAGCAAAGGGGGAAGATCTCTAATGAGACAGAATCAAAAACGTGCAAAAGAAGAGGAGTTAAGATCAAAACTGGTTTATTATGCAGAGACATGGAAAAGAAGAACAACACCTCACCTCCTGCAATGATCCACAAGGTCAGGTTCGGCTGCATTCCATGAGGAGATGTCCCAATGAAGACTGGATCACAAGCATGCAATGAAGGGAACTCGATCAAACCAAGTCTGAGGGAGGGAAAGAGCAAGAGTGCAGCAGCGAAATACTCACCTTCTCCTACTAGACGGTGGCTGTATGTATAAGGAAATGGAAACTGGAACGTTGAGCAAAGGTTACAATCTGTTTGCAGGGAATAAGGAGCTCTCAACACCGAAATGTTTAAGGGAATAAAGAAAAGGAAAGGGTTCATCACCTATTCCTCCTTGTGGTTCAGCCGAGAGTGCCATAGGAAGAGGATGGAAGACGTTGCTAGGACTCCTCACTGCAGCTCCATGACTTGGCAGAATTAGCAAGGAGAGGGACTAGCAACCAAAGCTACTGGTGTTCAGCCTAACTCAAGGGTGAAGAGGAAGTGAAGGAAAGAACTTCCAACCTTGGGTTCCTACTCTAAATGATGTAAGGTTGGTGGATGGTGTACGGCTACACAAGGAAGGGATGGAGGATGGACTCATGATGCTTCCCTTGGGCTGTTGTCCTTCAAGCGAACCATGCAGGGAAGGGAAATGGAAACTTGGATGGTTGATGTCTTGCAAGATGAGTCACGGATTGAGGGCTTTGGGGAGGAGAAGGGATATGCAATTTTTCTGGTTGATGCTTGTGGGATTTCATGACTTGAGAGGGTATAAATAGGGCTGAGTTTGATCAAGAAGTGGAATAATAAGTCTTGCATAATGATTCCAACGCATGTGCAGGGATTGAGGTGATATGATGAGCTGAGTCAAGGTGGCAGCAAGCTTGGACCAAGTTTCCCTAAGGCCATGCGCACAAGAGAGGGATAAAGATGGCTTAAGATGAATACTTGTCATGTCTTGGCCAATGGGGATCATCTATGCAGATTTCATTATGCAGCCACACAAGATAGGTTGCTGCTCCAAGTGACCAAGAAGAGATGGTGTGAGGGAAGTTTGCTTTAAGGGTAGAAAGGTGCGCCTATGATGAATAAAGAAAGGATCCCAAGTTCAGATCTGTAGATGCAGAATGAAGAGACAAGAGGGTTCCTAAGTAAAGTTAGAGTGGTGAGGCTTCCAAGGAGCAATGAGACAACCTGCACAATGGTTGTCCTCACTCCATCGGTTGAGTGAAGAGCAAAAAGGAGGCTGTCATGCAGTCCTCAAAGGCCACAAAAGTCAGCATTCAACACTCCCTATGCGCACATGTGACAAGCTAAAGGGGGAAGGCTTGCCATGTGATGAAAGCTACTAATCCTCAAAAGCAAAATCAGAAATCTGCACCTCTTCTGCACATAGGAGACCGTGAAAGGGATGCCAAGACAAGAGTTGACAAGGCTGATGACTTTGGCTACAAGCAATTGCCATTTTCCTCTTTGTACCTAGCGCACCTAGGGAGGTAAAAAGAGACAGGAAAAAGGCAGTCATGTAGTGTCATGAGGCTAGGAGCATTCATGCAAGGAGAGGAGGAATAGGGGCTGCACAATGCAGAAAAAGGGAGGGCTGTACACAGGCTGAAATGTGCAGCCTAGGAGGGTTAATGTTGCAGCAAAAGCAAGTCAGATTTGATACTATTGCTTTCCATTATGCGCACAAGGAAAGAGGTGAGAAGGTGGTGTGATTTGAGGTTGTTAGTTTCTCTTTTTCTTCTATTTGGTTCGGTCACTTCTTGCATCTAAGAACGAGATTTATGCAGGTTCATATAGTTGTCTCTCTTGTCTTTGATTGGACGCTGCCTAGACACTTTTATTTGTGTGTTCTTTTCCCTCTCTGAGTCGGTCACCACTTATATGCTAGGATAATGTGTGTTTGATTATTCAAGCTTTCCTTGCCTCCGCACCATCTTGAAATCTTGCTTTATTCTCTCAAACACAGCAGTGAAATTCGATGTAGGAGATTGGAACATAGCCTTCCTTAGCAATGTTGGACTGCCTTGTGAGTCAGAGACATTTCTAGACTGCTAACCGTATTGAGATGTGTGTACAAAACTAATTGAAGCACACCTAAGTAACTTAGTCACTGTGTTGATAAGAGAAATAAAATGAAATAAAAATGATGTGGAACTTTTAGATACTGTATGCGCATATGACAGTGGGAATGAGTCACATGATATGTGTTATGGAATAAAATATAAGGTAGAAAACTATTGGTATTAAAGCATAATAAATCAATTAGAAGTGTAGAATGAGAATAAATCTTGGAAGTACAAACCCCTTTTGTTTACACTGTGTTCGGTTCCTTTACTTGAATGGAGATTGTATTTTATTTTCATTTTTCGGTTCTGCATGCAGCTTTGGTCACACCTTGTGCAGATTTATAACTTATGGGAATAGCATGTCTTATGTCTCTAGCATGCACCGTGACCTTGTGAATAACAACATGAAAATTAATAGAGGAATGGCACCTAATTATTGGTTAAGAAACCGATTATAAGTCAAGAACCTAGGAAGAGGGAAAAGCATAGTAAGGCATAGGAAATATATGTAATAAAATCTGATTTGATGCATATGTTTGTTTAGGTGCCCAAGGTCCTTTAAAATCGGACTGTCTGATGATATTTGGAATGCTTGGTTGAAAAGAATGTTAAAGACTTGAGGTAAGTGTCAGGCGATATTGCCTAATGTAACTATTGACTACTGGTATGAAATTGTGACATGATGCTCCATATGCCGTAAAAATATTATGTTCCATTATGATGAAAGGAAACTGCCAAAAATGTACCGTGATGGCTATATGATTATGAGGTAAAGACGTTATGTGGCAGCATAACGCATATGAAAGGTATATAAGCATGCACCTTACATCATACCGCATTTTTACGCTTTGTGTGTGAAAGCATAGCATGACATGCATATAACATGATCATATAGGCCTTGTTTTAGAATAGTTATGTACAGGACCATGTGTTTGAGCAAGCATCATATAGGCATCCCCAAGGTACCGGGGTATGGGACACTTGGCATCAGTCCGCATAGGCCCACAGTTGGAATCCACATGGAGCTCAGGTGCCAAGGGTATATTTGATTCCACTGTGAAGTGCGCGCACGACGGTGCTAAAAGCGCAAATGAAAGGCGTTATATACGCAGTATATGAATATGTTGGAAAGGAAAGGCGTTATATGCGCTATATATATATATATATGAATATGATGAAAAGGAAAAAGGAAAAAGGAACAAGGATATGTTGAAGTGACTGTTATGATTTTGTGCCTAGTTAATACTGTTATATTACTGGTTTTGTTGCCACACTACTGGGATTATTCTCACCCCTTTGGGGCTGCTATTTTCCTAAATGGCAGGAAGACGAAAAAGCAATTGAAGGAGTGATGTTTGCGGTTGCTTGCTGATGCATGGATTTTCACTGATACTGTTTAATTGATTGGATGACTGTAATGCTTAATATTTTGGTAATGCTGGATGACTGTAGACTTTATCATCTTCTATTTTGTTTTGATTCTTTTATGAGCAGTGACTGTTTTGGAAATGTTTTGTAAAAAGGGTTTTTGAACGTTTCTTTAAGTATCGAATTTTAACAGTTTTACAGGTACCTTACGGGTCATGTTTCAAAGGGCAAACGAACTCCGATTTTCTATTATTTTATATGCACGCGAAGCCCCGAGAATTTACTTTCAAACTGTGCAGGTTTTATTTTTATCCGAAACCTGTGCGAATTTTAATAAGCTTTGCTTTACAACTGGTTTTCCTGAAAACGGACAGAATGCTCAAGCAACTTGAGAGTTCTGTTCCGTGGGGCTATTCACCTCCGAATCGCGTATAATTTATATGTATGCGACGCCCCGGATGTCTAGTTTTTCAGAAGCTTGGAATATTTTTTTATCGCATCTGAATTCGATTTTATACGGATTTTATAAGGCAGCAAGGTTTTCTGAAAAGTATAGAAAATTCAGCAAAGTGTTTTATAATTAAAATTTCCTATGATTGATAATGATTTCATTCTGTTAATAGGTTTTATAAGAATCAATTCTGGATCTTTTATTGTTTCAAATTAATTAATATTGTGATAAAGTTTTCTAAAGAATGGTTCCATACCGCTGTAACTCTAATACGATCCTAGCAAACAACCCTCTTGGATGCATACAAGAGTGGGTGTTACACAAGTGATCGGAAATTTTACTTGCTCAGGCGCACAAAGGAAGAGAAAAGGCTAAGTGATTTCTGCCTAACCAACTATCATGCAAATCTGACCTCTCTCCTTCCATAGGCTGCATGTTAACAAGGCTGCCTAAAGTTTCCTAATGACACAAGCCATCAGTCTGCTTGCTGCCCATCTCAGCGCTGAACAAGGGACAAGCATGTGACATAATTTTATTTTTATTCTCTTTCATGTGTGGTTTAGAAGCCAATCGTTGACTAGCTAGAAGATTCTAGGATAAGGTAGGATAGATGAGTATTTGGGCTGAATGAAGGATGCTCCTAATGGCCCTAAGGCTACGGCCCACACTAGAAAAGAGGTTCCAAAAATATGCAGCCCAAAGGTGTGACAAATTTAGGTACTAGCCCAAAAGAATTATAAGTTCCCAAGTCTTAAGTGTATCTATAGGTTGCTATTAATTTATTCTTACATCTTTTGCCAATGTTTCACATGTCTAAAATGAATTCAACCTATCATTATAATTCAAATAAATTTCCTAACTTACCATTAATTCCCACTAGTAACCATCTAATTCGAGCACCAAACAAAATTTCATAAAATTCAAAATTCCACTCATGTGTTCTTTTGCCTTATTGTTTTATGAATTTTCCCTAATTACGTGGGATGTTACACACTCCCCAACTTGTTTTGAAGTTTGTCCCCAAACTTTGCCTTACCATCCCAAAATCTACCAAGTCTAACGCTTATCACCATTACACCACACCATACAGTTTAATGCATTCGTACAGCCCGCTATAAACATCTCAGAGTATTAACAACAAATATGCACTTTACATGATCATTACCTAATATCGGTATAACACAATCATGATACGAACAATTTCCTAAGTTCTGTTTAAACATCAACAAATACGGTAGCACACCAGTGAAATGGACAAAAACCTTACAGACTAATAACTCCAGCTAAAAAGTACTAAGATTCAAAGTTTTAGTGCACAAGTAATAGACAACTAACAAATCCATTTGCAAAACACTTTTCATTAAATGACTTTAAATAACAATCTTAGTGTGGCATAAGTGAACAGAATTTTATTCACCCGATTCAAAATTGCAACCCAAGAAGTAGAACACAACAGCAGACAATTGGTCCCAAAAACCACATTTCATCATTCACCCTCGATGTTACCCCATACTACTACTCAACTGATCATAATTTAAAAGTTTCGCGGCTTCGATAAAAATTTCCTAAGAGTATAGGGTTCCAAATAAAATAATATTATCTTCCATTAATTTCACAACATAGTACTAATTAATTAGGACCTCCACTTCCACACGTTTCTTCTTTGTACTGTACAAGTTACTATTTAGAAGTGCCATAACATCCTACCCAATTCTTTTCGACTACTCAAATTGATTTTCTAACCAGACACATCACACACTTGCCTTATATTCAGGTTTCTATTTAGTCGTCTTTTCCAATATTATCATAAACAGAATTCTAAATTTGAATTAAGAGGCTTATTTCAAATTTCAAATTCAAACTAATCATGATTTCTACATTGGAAAGATCAGCTCTTTTAAAACAAGTTATGATTTCGATTTAAAATTTTAAAATATGATTTCAATTTCGTTTTTGAAATTTAATTTTTTACATATTTCAAAAAAATGTGGTAAAAGTAAAAAGAAAATATAAACACAAATTTTATAAATCTGGACTGTTTTATTACAACGCTTGCATCATTTTTTTTTATTTTGGTATAGGCATCATTATATATATATATATATATATATATATGAGATAAGATCAACTTACATCATTGTAATCACGTATCTCTGGCGGAAAAAATAGTATTTTTTTATCTCTGGAAATCATCTATAATCAAAGTAAATCAGATAGAACCAAAAAGTAAAGATATAGTAACAAAAGATTTCTTGGATTAAATCTTGGATGACAGAGTTAACCCAAAAAGGAAAAAAAAAACAAATTGGGTTTGTACAAAAATTAATTTGTACAATCATTGAATACTAATACAAAGAAAACTGAATTTCATAAATAGCGAAGAGAAGACTTGAAAAAAAGCGAGGGAGAGGAACACTAGTAGCAGCCATCGAGCTATACACAGGAGGCAAAACTCAATATATAAATCAGCAACCAACTTTTTTTAGTTTTTTTATTTTTATTTTTAAAAAGAGAGAGCGCGCGCCATAACTGAAGCTTCGAAGACTTCTGTGCAAATTCAGAAGCAGCAAGTGAGGTTCGAGATTTCTGTGCAAATTCCTGCGCTGAGGTCATAGTTCAATCAATGCGTAATAACCCCATTTGTTTTTTTTTTGGGATATACCCAAGGGTTTCCCCACCCCACATAGGATGGGACTAATCTCATTCGCGAATTGAGAGGGAAAGGGTTTCTCCGCTACCCACAAAGTGTGTTTACCTGGATTCGAACTCAAGCCCTTTAGACTCACAGCCCGAACCCCTTTGTTTTCTACGCCCGCGGTGGGCTGTGCACCTGGTGCCCGACGAGATGCCCCGGATGCTTGACTTGGTGCCCCATGAGGCGCGCCTGGTGCCTGACGTGGTGCCCCGACCTCCAGGCATGGTACACCTTATGCTTGACTCGGTGCCTGACGAGGTGCATGGCGTGGTGCACTGGGTGCCTGACGAGATGTGCCTGATGCTTGACCTGGTGCACCTTTGCAGAACTTCATTTTCTAACAGAGCATAAAATGTAACTTGGCATTGTAAGAACTTTATTTATTATTTGGATTCTAACTTATTTTTCTATTGTATTTCTTTACATGCTTGTTCCAGTCAGCTTCTGCCTTTGCACCAATAGCAAATCCTACAAATTGTCCTTGGGGAGAGAAGGCATTCACAAATTATCTAGGTGACAAAACGAAAGAGAGGTGATACTTACACTAATTTATGCACATGTTCATATATGTTAGGTATAATAATATTCTAAGACTAATACACATGCAGTTGTGGAACTGGTATATTTTAAAGTTGAATTAAAATGTTTTGGTGTTTTGTTTTAGCTTAATTATGACAAGTGATGTTTTAGTATAGACTATAGAACAAACAAAGAAGAAATCAACAACCCCCTCCAAAAAAAAAGGTAAGAGTACCCACATATTACCAGCAATGCAGCATGATATATATTATTATTATTTCACAACTCTTTTATTTTAATTCATTCTTATATAAAATGTTCTATTCCTTTTGTAACCATTTGATGATTCTACCTTATTGGGACTGCAGCTGTCAACATCCCTGCCCTTCCTGCAGCAGCATCTAGTCAAAGTTGTAAGAGAACCTTTTCAATTTAAGTTGTTTATTCAGTAAACTATGAAGTTCTTAAACACCGTGGCTAGCCCATAGTGCACAACGGCTCATTCTGGTGCACCATAGCTTATTCTGGTGTACCGCTGCTAGCCCATGGTGCACCACGACTCATTCTGGTGCACCGCGGCTGATTCTGGTGCACCGCGGCTAGCCCATGGTGCACCACGGCTCATTGCGGTGCACCACGGCTCATTCCGGTACACCGCGGCTAACCTATGGTGCACGACGACTCATTCGGGTGCACCATGGCTCATTCTGCTGCACCCGGCTCATTTTTGTGCACCTCGGCTAGCCCATGGTGCACCACGGCTCATTCTGGGGCACCGCGGCTATCCCAGGGTGCACCACGGCTCATTCTGGTGCACCGTGGCTAGCCAGTAGTCCACCACGCCTCATTTTTGTGCACCGCGGCTAGCCCATGGTGCACCGCGGCTAGCCCATGGTGCACCCCGGCTCATTCTGGTGCACTGCGGCTCTTTCTGGTGCACCCGATGATAGACTACACTAAAAATTGACCAAAACAAATGCAGAAACACTATCAAATGGGCCCATGTCCCGTTGCATTGAGGTCGAATTCCCATAACAACTTAACGTTGATGATTTAGCGTCGTTGATGCATGCGCGGCGGTGCGTTTTGGGGACTTACCCCGGTCCCGGCTGTTATTTCCTTACGTGCATCGTTGATCATGTGGAGGCGCCCGGATGAATCACGACTGAACAAGTTGTGAAAGGAATTGGCGGCGGTGAGGGCTGGTTCTTGATGGTATCGATCATGCCTAGCGAGATGGACATGGCGCTACCGGATGATTCCATCGCGCGCATGCCGTAGGCAATGTGGGTTGTGGTTCATTTTGTGGTGTTGGGTAGCACTGAACGCGAGACTGTGTGAGTGGTGGTTGGGTTGTTTGTGCTAGCCGGCTCCATGCTTGTGCATCGAACGGTTTGCACGTAACCCTCTCCAGCGTCACCAAGTGTCCCGTTGCGGCTCTGGTGTTCGTTCGCGCTTCCTGTGCTGACTACCTGTGAAATGGTACTCGCGTTCGTCCAAGGCGAAATACTGAGGAGAGACCGATAGTGAACAAGTACCGCGAGGGAAAGATGAAAAGGACTTTGAAAAGAGAGTGAAATAGTGCTTGAAATTGTCGGGAGGGAAGCGGATGGGGGACGACGATGTGCCCCAGTCGGATGTGGAACGGTGAGAGCCGGTCTGCCAATCGACTCGGGGCATTGACCGACGCAGATTGCGATGGTGGCCAAAGCCCGGGCTTTCGAAATGCTCGCGGAGATGTCATCATCTCGATTGTGGACTGCAGCGAGCGCCTGACAGCATGCTCCGACACCGCGCGTTCCTTGCGTCGGCCTGTGGGCACCCCATTCAGACATTTAAAATAAAAAATGAACATTTAAGATTTATCCCAACAAAACTCCCCCATAAATCTTAAATTCTTCTTTCTTTCTTCGCGTTGCTTCTGCTTTTCTTCAACTTTCTGATCGCGCTTGTTTTCTTCAATATTGATCACTGACAAAAAAACATCTAACACCTTCCAACTTAATTAACTCCGTCAAGCATCTCAGATTCCACGCTTCTCGTTCCTTTGCTGGCTTCTCAAGCTCCCTCGTCATCTCGTCTTCTTCCTTATCCTCTCTGTCCGGCTTCTTAATTGACTCGCCGCTCTCAGCATCTTCGATCTCGGTTCCCATAGCCGCAGTGGGTCATCACAAAATTGGTCATCGCGCTTGGTTGAAAAACTAGTGGGAGCATGCATATTCAGATCAATGAAAAAATTCACCATGAAATCCAATGAGACTTGGAGGGGATGTTGGATATATTTAATTATGGACGCCTGCAAAAAAACCAGCTCAAAATTCAATGCCGGGGTATGCTTTTCCATTTTTTCGG
Organism: Gastrolobium villosum; assembly: GCA_032173675.1. NCBI lineage: Eukaryota > Viridiplantae > Streptophyta > Magnoliopsida > Fabales > Fabaceae > Gastrolobium > Gastrolobium villosum. Next base: position 18,994 of record JAVKPL010001643.1, read on the forward strand.
ATTTCTCAATTTTCACTTGTTCAGGGATTGATAAAAAATATTCCGGGCCCCGAAAAAGAGGTCTAAACGATGGAATTTGGCAAAAATGGGGTGGAGGTAACGATTCTCTGGTTAGTCTATGATCGGATGGCCACCCTCAATTTTGGTGCACCACGGCACATTGCGGTGCACCGCGGCTCATTCCGGTGCACCGCGACTAACCCATTGTGCACGACGGCTAATTCGGGTGCACCACGGCTCATTCTGGTGCACCGCGGCTAATCCATGGTACACCACGACTCATTCTGGTGCACCTCGGCTAGCCCATGGTGCACCACAGCTCATTCTTTTGCACCGTGGCTATCCCATGGTGCACCACGGCTCATTTTGGTGCACCGCGGCTAGCAAATGGTCCACCACGCCTCATTCTGGTGCACCGAGGCTAGCCCATGGTGCACCACGGCTCATTCTGGTGCACTGCGGCTCATTCAGGTGCACCATAGCTCATTCTGGTGTACCGTGGCTAGCCCAGGGTGCACCACGACTCAATTCTGGTGCACCGCGGCTCATTCTGGTGCACTGCGGCTAGCCCATGGTGCACCACAGCTCATTGCGGTTCACCACGGCTCATTCCGGTGCACCGCGGCTAACCCATGGTTCACGACGGCTCATTCTGCTGCACCGCGGCTCATTTTTGTGCACCTCGGCTAGCCTATGGTGCACCACGGCTCATTTTGGGGCACCGCGGCTATCCCAGGGTGCACCACGGCTCATTCTGGTGCACCGTGGCTAGCCAGTAGTCCACCACGCCTCATTTTTGTGCACCGCGGCTAGCCCATAGTGCACCCCGGCTCATTCTGGTGCACTGCGGCTCTTTCTGGTGCACCTGATGATAGACTACACTAAAAATTGACCAAAACAAATGTAGAAACACTATCAAATGGGTTTGAGGAACTCAAGAATCGTGGGAGCACCACACACAAACTCTTGGCTAATCAAAATTCGATGCTTGTGTACGATTTTCCATTTTTTCGGATTTTCTCAAATTACGCCTCTTGAAAAATTAATATTAAATTAATCCCATGGAGAAAAATCATGAAACTTTGGGAACAGTAAGATATGGTTTTTCCAAGCATGTATGCAAAAAATCACACTGAAATTCAATTTCTAGGTCCGAATTTGGACTTCTTCCTCCTCGCAAAAAAAGGAGTCTAGTTGTGCAAAACTGGTAACTGCATATAAGGCTATTATATGGGGGGGAGGAGGCATAGGCTCCAAAAATTTATTAAAAAACAATCCTTCCATGAAATCCAATGAAACTTGGAGGGGATGTTGGATATATTTAAGCATGGATGCTTGCAAAAAACCAGATCAAAATTCGATGCCTAGGGTACGATTTTCCATTTTTTGGGATTTTCTCAAATCGCGTCTCTTGAAAAATTAATATTAAATTAATCCCATCTAGAAAAATCATGATACTTTGGGAATAGTAAGATATGGTGTTTACAAGAATGCATGCAAGAAATCAGACCAAAATTTAATTTCTAGGTCCGAATTTGGACTTCTTCCTCCTCAGAAAAAAGGTATCTACTTGTGCAAAACTGGCAACTGTATATAAGGCTATTATAGGGGGAAGCAGCTGCCTGCCTTTCCACGCCTGCGGTGGGCTGTGTAGGGGCACCGTAGGGGCTCTCCCTAGAGCTTGTGCAAGCCTTCCCATGCTTGTGGGGCCTAGGTATTGTGTACATCACCGAGGGAGGTGGGTTAGGCCTTTGACGCCTGCTAGGAGCAACGTCGTGCGCACCAATGTCCCGCTGTGTTGAGGTTGAGTTCCCACGATAATGTGGCGTGGCTCGTTCAGCCATCGACGACGCAAGAGCAATGGATCCCGGGGCATCCCACGTGGGTGCTTGATTCCTTTCGCATCCATAACCGAACGTCGCCCATTCGGTGCGTCCCTCTCGATTCCTGATGCACTGGGGACACAATTGTGATGACTGCCGAGTTGCCTGAGTGGGACGTGTTTCGGGGGAATTCCTTCTCAATGCGCTCGGGCCCATGTCCCGTTGCATTGAGGTCGAATTCCCATAATAACTTGATGATGATTTAGCATCGTTGATGCATGTGCGGTGGTTCATTTTGGGGACTTAGCCCGGTCCCGACTGTTATTGCCTTACGTGCATCGTTGATCTTGTGGAGGCACCCGGATGAATCACGACTGAACAAGTTGTGAAAGGAATTGACGGCGGAGAGGGCTGGTTCTTGATGGTATCGATCATGCCTAGCGAGATGGACATGGCGCTACTGGATGCTTCCATCGCGCACATGCCGTCAAAAGAAATTGTTTTTGTGAAGTTTTCGACGGAAAATGGATTCCGTCGAAGATTTTTGTCGGAAAATGAATTCTGTCGAAAATGGATGAATAAAATAAATGAAAAAGAAATTGATTTTGTGAAGTTTTTCGACGGAAAATGAATTCCGTTGAAAACGGAAGAATAAGATAAATGGAAAAGAAATTCATATTGTCAAGTTTTTTGACGGAAAATGGATTCCGTCGAAAATGGATGAATAAAATAAATGCAAAAGAAATTGATTTTGTGAAGTTTTTTGATGGAAAATGGATTCCGTCGAAAATGGATGAATAAAATAAATTCAAAAGAAAAATTTTTTGCGAAGTTTTTTGATGGAAAACGGATTCCGTCGAAAATGGATAAAAAAATAAATGCAAAAGAAATTGATTTTTTGAAGTTTTCGACGGAAAATGGATTCCGTCGAAGATTTTGGACGGAAAATGTATTCCGTCAAAAACGGATGAATAAAATAAATGCAAAAGAAACTGATTTTGTGAAGTTTTTCGATGGAAAACGAATTCCGTCGAAAACGGATTAATAAAATAAATGCAAAAGAAATTGATTTTTTGAAGTTTTTCGATGGAAAATGGATTCCTTAGAATATTTTTGACTGAAAACGGATTCTGACGAAAATGGATGAATAAAATAATAGCAAAAGAATTTAATTTTTGTGTTGTTTTTCGAAGGAAACCGTTGAAAACGGATGAATAAAATAAATGCAAAAGAAATTGTTTTTGCGAAGTTTTTCGACGGAAAAGGAAATCCGTCGAAGATTTTTGACGGAAAATGGATTAATAAAATAAATTGAAAAATAAATTGATTTTGTAAAGTTTTTCAAAAGAAAACGGATTCCGTCGAAAACTGATGAATAAAATAAATGCAAAAGAAATTAATTTTGTGAAGTTTTTCGACGAAAAATGGATTCTGTCGAAGATTTTTGACGGAAAATGAATTCCGTCGGAAATGGATGAATAAAATAAATGCAAAAGAAATTGATTTTGTGAAGTTTTCGACGAAAAATGGATTCCGTCGAAGATTTTTGATGGAAAATGAATTCCGTCGAAAATGGATGAATAAAATTAATGCAAAAGAAATTGATTTTGTGAAGTTTTTCGACGGAAAATGGATTCCGATGAAAACGGATGAATAAAATAAATGCAAAAGAAATTGATTTTTTGAAGTTTTTCGACGAAAAAGGAAATCCGTCTAAGGTTTTTGACGTAAAATGAATTCCGTCAAAAACGGATGAATAAAATAAATTGGAAAAGAAATTGATTTTGTAAAGTTTTTCGACGGAAAATGGATTCCGACGAAGATTTTTGACGGAAAATGTATTCCGTCGAAAATGGTTGAAGAATAAATGCAAAAGAAATTGATTTTGTATTGTTTTTCGAAGGAAAATGGATTCCGTTGAAAACGGAAGAATAAAATAAATGGAAAAGAAATTGATTTTGTGAAGTTTTTTGACTAAAATGGAAATCAGTCGAAGATTTTTGACGGAAAACCAATTCCGTCGAAAATGGATGAATAAAATAAATTGAGAATAATTTGATTTGTAAAGTTTTTCGAAGGAAAAGGGATTCCGTCGAAAATGGATGAATAAAATAAATGCAAAAGAAATTGATTTTGTGAAGTTTTTCGACGGAAAACGGATTCCGTCGAAAATGGATGAGTAAAATAAATACAAAAGAAATTGATTTTGTGAAATTTTCGACGGAAAATGGATTCCGTCGATGATTTTTGACGGAAAATGAATTTCGTCGAAAATGGATGAGTAAAATAAATGCAAAAGAAATTGATTTTGTGAAGTTTTTTGACGGAAAATTGATTCCGTCGAAAATGGATGAATAAAATAAATTCAAAAAAATTGTTTTTGCGAAGTTTTTTGACGGAAAACGGATTCCGTCGAAAATGGATGAATAAAATAAATGCAAAAGTAATTGATTTTATGAAGTTTTTGACGGAAAATGGATTCCGTCGAAGATTTTTGACGAAAAATGTATTCCACCGAAAACGGATAAATAAAATAAATGCACAAGAAATTGATTTTGTGAAGTTTTTCGATGAAAATGGATTTCGTCGAATATTTTTGATAGAAAATGAATTCCGTCGAAAATGGATGAATAAAATAAATGCAAAAGAAATTGATTTTGTGAAATTTTTCGACGGAAAATGGATTCCGTCGAAAATAGATGAATAAAGTTGTAACATCCCGCATAATTAGTAAAATACATTAGTACTATATGTTATAGATGTATGTGTAGAATTCGGATTTATGGTGTAGGTTTGATGGCTTGCGAATTGTTTGATCTTTATCCTTGGATAAGACTAAGGTAAGTATTTAAATTAAATCATAGGAGGGTGCATATGTAGGCATGTGAAATTTATTAAAATCATATGAGTAATTTGAGTGTGTGTTAGAAGGCTTTAGTGTTTTTTTTGGACTTGTGTGATTGGGTTCTTTGTGTGTGTGTGGCCATTGGCCCAAGGAGGCTTTTGGATCAAGCTAGTTCAGCCCAAGGTTGTGTCCACACTTATCTTCCCTAAGCCTTGTCCAACAAGGTTGTTTGTGCACCAAGGAACTTCCACATGGCTTGATGTATTATTTCCCTCATTTCTTGCGCATAAAAGAGAGTAGAAAGGACTTAGGAAATCCTCCAACTTTCCTCATGCTTGACCGCCACCTCACACTTAGTTTATGCACCTTTGACTTCAACTTCATTGCATGAAAGACACATGTACTCCTTAACACTATTTTGGGCTGCATCCTTCTCCATTTTAGGCGCACATGGAGGTGTCATAGAGCAGATTTTTATGACACAAAATCTGCATTGAGTGTTGACTTGGAGAACCACCTTACACCTTCCATCATGAGGCTGAATTGTGCAGATTTTTGCATGCTTTTGGCAGTCCATCATGAGCCAAATCTGCCCCTTGTTTCCACATGCAATCAAAGAAGGATTTTGGGCTGCATTTCCCCCCATCATGTGCGCACAAAGGCTGCATTAAATCAGATTTCTTGGCTGCCACAAAGCTGTCTTGCTTGTGGACTTAGTGAACCCTCTTACATGTGCTCATGATGACACCTCCCTTCCACTCCTCCTTGTGCGCATGGCTGGTTTGTTTGTGTAAAAAAAGTTCTGACTTGGTAGCACAATCAGATCTGAACCTCTCCTCTCCACATCCTTGCATGTACAAAGAGTAACCAAGAAGCAAACTCTTGCTTGTTCAAGCCTTGTGTGCAGTCCCACCTTCACAAGAAACCAGAAATTTCATGATGTTTCATCATTGCAACTCCTCCTCACTTCTCTTTAAGTTATGCGCACACATGAGGGGGCTGTCCTCATTTTACATTCAGCCAAGTTCCTTCCTCCTTTCCTCCCTCTCTAGCCGTGACTACAAGCCCTCTTGGAGAAAGAAAAACCTTGGTAACTCACCTTCCCTCACCTCTCAAAACCGTGACTCAAGAACACCAAGCAAGTGTAAGTTTTCCTCCTCACTTTCCCCTCACTGTCCAGCCTTGGCACTCACTCTTGGAAGCTGTTCAAAGGTGTCCTCCTCACCATTTATGCGCATAGATCATCTCCTAGGAAGTGTGGACTTGTTGTTGGTAGAACTAGAAAGGGTGTGGTGTGTGAACAAGTAGTGTGTGCTTCAAGAGGTAAGCCTAGAACTTAGACCTTTTACATTGTGTGAAACTATGTGTGCATGAGATGTCTACTTGGTTCTATTTGTGTTGGATTCTTGATTGAGCATGGTTAAAGTATAAGGATGGAGCTATTTTATGATGACTTGTATGCATGAGTTATAGAATGAAAGTCTCATGGTTATGTTTAAGTTCATGCCACTGTTTTCTTGTATGAATATGCCACTGTTTTGAGGAGATATATGCCACTGTTTTGGAATGAATCTACCACTGTTTCGGTTTGACAAGAGCACCATTTTGATGCCACTGTTTTGTATAAAAGTGCCACTGTTTTGAGGATGCATATGCCACTGTTTCGGTTGGACAAGCTCACCATTTTGATGCCACTGTTTTGTATAAAATGCTCACTGTTTTAGTGCATCACATGCCACTGTTTCTGCATAAAAACACTCACTGTTTTAGTCCATTATGTGCCACTGTTTCTGCATAAAAACACTCACTGTTTCTGCATAAAAACACTCACTGTTTTAGTCCATTATGTGCCACTGTTTCTGCATAAAAAGCTCACTGTTTTAATGCCACATATGTCACTGTTTTGCACCAAAAACACTCACTGTTTTAGTACTTAATGAGCCACTATTTCTGCATAAAATAACCACCATCTTGATGTCCAAACACTACCCTCTATGCCACTGTATTGGTGTCTAAATACTCCCATTTTGCCACTGTTTTGATGATCAAGAATCACTATTTATGCCACTGTTTTAATGTCTAAAAATCATGATTTATATCACTGTTTTGGATGTTCAAATGTATCATTCATGCCACTGTTTTAATGTCCAAAAATCATGATTTATGCCACTGTTTTAATCACCATTTATGCCACTGTCTTAATGATCAAAAATCTCTCTGTATGCCACTGTTTTGATGTGCAAATACCTCTACCTATGTCACTGTTTCATGATTAAATACCACCATTCATGCCACTGTTTTGATGCGCAAAAGCCACTGATTATGTCACTGTTTTAACGTTCAAATGCCACTGTTTCTGCCACTGTTTGATGTCACTGTTTCTGCCACTGTTGATGTCCAAGGAGCCACTGTTTCTGTTTCAAAATGGTCACTGTTTCTGCTGTATGTTCACTGTTTTCCTGCTGTAAAACGTCATTGTTTCTGTCCACTGTTTTTAAGGAAAATACCACTGTTTTCTGCTCACTGTTTTAAAGAACAACTCATTGTTTCTGCTCACTGTTTTAAGCACAAACGTCACTATTTTCTGCTGTAAAAACACTGTTGTATGCTCACTGTTTTCCACTGTAAAACACTGCTGTATGCTCACTGTTTTCCACTGTAAAACACTGCTGTATGCTCACTGTTTCTGCTGTAAATAGCCACTGTAAATGATTGGTTGTAATTGATTTAGGTGCGCTTAAGAAGTGAGATACTTCGCTGCTGTTTGGTATTATTTAAGGCACGCAAAGGTAAGTGTCAGGCGATATTACCTAATGTGACTATTGACTACTGGTATTAAATTGTGTCATGATGCTCCATATTCCGTAAAAGTATTATGTTCCATTATGATGAAAGGAAACTGCCAAAAAATGTGCCGTGATGGCTATATGATTATGAGGTAAAGACGTTATGTGGCAGCATAATGCATATGAAAAGTATATGTGCCGTGATGGCTATATGAAAGGTATATAAGCATGCACCTTACATCATACCGCATTTTTACGCTTTGTGTGTGAAAGCATAGCATGACATGCATGTATCAAGATCATATAGGCCTTGTTTTAGAATAGTTATGTACAGGACCATGTGTTTGAGCAAGCATCATATAGGCATCCCCAAGGTACCGGGGTATGGGACACTTGGCATCAGTCCGCATAGGCCCACAGTTGGAATCCACATGGAGCTCAGGTGCCAAGGGATATTTGATTCCACTGTGAAGTGCGCGCACGACGGTGCTAAAAGCGCAAAGGAAAGGCGTTATATACGCAATATATGAATATGATGAAAAAGGAAAGGCGTTATATGCGCTATATATATGAATATGATGAAAAGGAAAAAGGAAAAGGAACAAGGATATGTTGAAGTGACTGTTTATGATTTTGTGCCTAGTTAATACTGTTATATTACTGGTTTTGTTGCCACACTACTGGGATTTTTCTCACCCCTTCGGGGCTGCTATTTTTCCAAAATGGCAGGAGGACGTAAAAGCATTTGAAGGAGTGATGTTTTGCTGTTGCTTGCTGATGCATGGATTATCACTGTTGCTGTTTGATTGATTGGATGACTGTAATGTTTAATGTTTTGGTACTCTTGGATGACTGTAGACCTTATCATCTTTATTTTATCTTGAACTTTACGAACAGCGGCTATTTTTGGAAAACGTTTGTGAAAGGAATTTTTAAAAGACTTAAGTGCTGAAATTTTTACAATGCACCTTATGGGAGGTGTTTTTATGAGCAAACGAACTCCGATTTACTATTATTTTATATGCACGCGAAGCCCTCAACGTGCTCTTTCTAAATCACTTTTTTATCGTCCAAACAGAAGTGATCAGAACTGTAGAAACGCTTTTCGGATTTGAATTTATATATGAGAATCTTTGTTAGCTCATGTGACGTTAACGACTCTAATTCCGCTTAGCAAACGACTCTCTTGGATGCATACAAGGGAGGGCGTTACAAAAGTAAATGCAAAAGAAATTGATTTTGTGAAGTTTTTCGACGAAAAATGGATTCCGTAGAAGATTTTTGTCGGAAAATGGATTATGTCGAAGATTTTTGACGAAAATTGTGTTCCGTCGAAAATGGATCAATTAAATTAATGCAAAAGAAATTTATTTTGTGAAGTTTTTCGACGGGAAATGAATTCCGTCGAAAATGGATGAATAAAATAAATGCAAAAGAAATTTTTCGTTGTGCTGTTTTTCGAAGGAAAATGGATTCCGTTGAAAACGGATGAATAAAATAAATGGAAAAAAATTGATTTTGTGAAGTTTTTCGACGAAAAAGGAAATAAGTCGAAGATTTTTGACGGAAAACGAATTCCGTCGAAAACGGATGAATAAAATAAATTGGAAAATAATTTTATTTTGTAAAGTTTTTCGAAAGAAAATGGATTCCATCGAAAACAGATGAATAAAATAAATGCAAAAGAAATTGATTTTGTCAAGTTTTTCGACGGAAAATGGATTTTGTCGAAGATTTTTGACGGAAAATGAATTCCGTCGAAAATGGATGAATAAAATAAACGCAAAAGAAATTAATTTTGTGAAGTTTTTTTCACGGAAAATGGATTCCGTTGAAAATGGATGAATAAAATAAATGCAAAAGAAATTGATATTGTGAAATTTTTCGATGGAAAACGGATTCCGTCGAAAATGGATGAATAAAATAAATGCAAAAGTAATTGATTTTATGAAGTTTTTCGACGAAAAATGGATTCCGTCGAAGATTTTTGACAAAAAATGTATTCCGTCGAAAACGGATAATTAAAATAAATGCAAAAGAAATTGATTTTGTGAAGTTTTTCGACGGAAAACAAATTCCGTCGAAAACGGATGAACAAAATAAATGAAAAAGAAATTAATTTTGTGAAGTTTTTCGACGGATAATGGATTCCGTCGAAGATTTTTGACGGAAAATGAATTCCATCGAAAACGGATGAATAAAATAAATGCAAAAGAAATTGATTTTGTGAAGTTTTTCGATGGAAAATGGATTCCGTCGAAGATTTTTGACGGAAAATGAATTTCGTCGAAAATGGATGAATAAAATAAATGCAAAAGAAATTAATTTTGTGAAGTTTTTCGACGTAAGACGGATTCCGTCGAAAATGGATGAATAAAATAAATGCAAAAGATATTGATTTTGTGTTGTTTTTCGAAGCAAAATGGATTCGTTTGAAAACAGATGAATAAAATAAATGCAAATGAAATTGATTTTGTGAAGTTGTTCGACGAAAAAGGAAATCCGTCGAAGATTTTTTACGCAAAATCAAATTCGTCGAAAACGGATGAATAAAATAAATAGGAAAAGAAATTGGTTTTGTGAAGTTTTTCGACGGAAAACGTATTCCGTCGAAAATGGATGAGTAAAATAAATGCAAAAGAAATTGATTTTGTGAAGTTTTTCAACGGAAAATGGATTTCGTCGAAAACGGATGAATAAGATAAATGGAAAAGAAATTCATTTTGTGAAGTTGTTTGACGGAAAACGGATTCCGTCGAAAACTGATGAATAAAATAAATGCAAAAGAAATTGATTTTGTATTGTTTTTCGAAGGAAAATGGATTCCGTTGAAACGGATGAATAAAATAAATGCAAAAGAAATTGATTTTGTGAAGTTTTTCGACGAAAAAGGAAATCCGTTGAAGATTTTTGACGTAAAACGAATTCCGGAAAAAATGGATGAATAAAATAAATTGGAAAAGAAATTGATTTTGTAAAGTTTTTCGACGGAAAACGGATTCCGTCGAAGATTTTTGACTGAAAATGTATTCCGTCGAAAATGGATGAATAAAATTAATGCAAAAGAAATTTGTTTTGTGAAGTTTTTCAACGAAAAATGAATTCCGTCGAAAACCGATGAAAAAAAATAAATGCAAAAGAAATTGATTTTGTGAAGTTTTTCGACGGAAAATGGATTCCGACGAAGATTTTTGACGGAAAATGTATTCCGTCGAAAATGGATGAATAAAATAAATGCAAAAGAAATTGATTTTGTGTTGTTTTTCGAAGGAAAATGGATTCCGTTGAAAACGGATGAATAAAATAAATGGAAAACAAATTGATTTTGTGAAGTTTTTTGACTACAAAGGAAATCAGTCGAAGATTTTTGACGGAAAACGAATTCCGTCGAAAATGGATGAATAAAATAAATTGGAAAACAATTTGATTTTGTAAAGTTTTTCGAAGGAAAAGGGATTCCGTCAAAAACAGATGAATAAAATAAATGCAAAAGAAATTGATTTTGTGAAGTTTCTCGACGGAAAACGGATTCCGTCGAAAATGGATGAGTAAAATAATTGCAAAAGAAATTGATTTTGTGCAGTTTTTCGACGGAAAATGGATTTCGTCGATGTTTTTTGACGGAAAATGAATTTCGTCGAAAATCGATGAATAAAATAAACGCAAAAGAAAATGATTTTGTGAAGTTTTTTGACGGAAAATGGATTCCGTCGAAAATGGATGAATAAAATAAATGCAAAAGAAATTGTTTTTGCGAAGTTTTTTGACGGAAAACGGATTCCGTCGAAAATGGATGAATAAAATAAATGCAAAAGAAAATGATTTTGTGTAGTTTTCGACGGAAAATGGATTCCGTCGAAAACGGATGAATAAAATAAATGCAAAAGAAATTGATTTTGTGAAGTTTTTCGACGGAAAATGGATTCCGTTGAAGTTTTTTGACAGAAAATGAATTCCGTCGAAAATGGATGAATAAAATAAATGCAAAAGAAATTGATTTTGTGAAGTTTTTCTACGGAAAATGGATTCCGTCGAAAATAGATGAATAAAATAAATGCAAAAGAAATTGATTTTGTGATATTCTTCGACGGAAAAAGAATTTCGTCGAAAACAGATTAATAAAATAAATGCAAAAGAAATTGATTTTTGAAGTTTTTCGACGGAAAATGGATTCCTTAGAAGATTTTTGACGGAAAACGGATTCTGACGAAAATGGATGAATAAAATAATAGCAAAAGAATTTAATTTTTGTGTTGTTTTTTGACGGAAAATGAATTATGTCGAAAATGGATGAATAAAATAAATGCAAAAGAAATTAATTTTGTGAAGTTTTTCGACGGAAAATGGATTCCGATGAAAACGGATGAATATAATAAATGCAAAAGAAATTGATTTTGTGAAGTTTTTCGACGAAAAAGGAAATCCGTCGAAGATTTTTGACGTAAAACGAATTCCGCCGAAAATGGATGAATAAAATAAATGCAAAAGAAATTGATTTTGTGAAGTTTTTCGACGAAAATGGATTCACAGAAAATGAATCCCGTCGAAAATGGATAAATAAAATAAAAGCAAAAGAAATTCATTTTGTGAAGTTTTTCGACGGAAAATGGATTCCGATGAAAACGGATGAATAAAATAAATGCAAAAGAAATTGATTTTGCGAAGTTTTCGATGGAAAATGGATTCCGTCGAAGATTTTTGACGACGGATGAATAAAATAAATGCAAAAGAAATTGATTTTGTGATGTTTTTCGACGAAAATGGATTCACAGAAAATGAGATCGAAAATGGATTAATAAAATAAATGCAAAAGAAATTGATTTTGTGAAGTTTTTCGACGGAAAATGGATTCCGTCGAAAATAGATGAATAAAATAAATGCAAAAGAAATTGAGAATTTTTGACGGAAAATTGATTCCGTAGAAGATTTTTGACGAAAAATGCATTCCGTCGAAGATTTTTGACGGAAAATGATTCCGTCGAAAATGGATGAATAAAATAAATGCAAAAGAAATTGATTTTGTGAAGTTTTTGGACGGGAAATGAATTCCGTCGAAAATGGATGAATAAAATAAATGCAAAAGAAATTTTTTTGTGTTATGTTTTTCGAAGGAAAATGTATTCCGTTGAAAACGGATGAATAAAATAAATGGAAAAAAATTGATTTTGTGAAGTTTTTCGACGAAAAAGGAAATCAGTCGAAGATTTTTGACGGAAAATGAATTCCGTCGAAAACGGATGAATAAAATAAATTGGAAAATAATTTGATTATGTAAAGTTTTTCGAAGGAAAATGGATTCCATCGAAAACGGATGAATAAAATAAATGCAAAAGAAATTGATTTTGTCAAGTTTTTCGACGGAAAATGGATTATGTCGAAGATTTTTGACGGAAAATGAATTCCGTCGAAAATGGATGAATAAAATAAACGCAAAAGAAATTAATTTTGTGAATTTTTTTCACGGAAAATGGATTCCGTCGAAAATGGATGAATAAAATAAATGCAAAAGAAATTGATATTATGAAATTTTTTGTTGGAAAACGGATTCCGTCGAAAACAGATGAATAAAATAAATGCAAAAGAAATTAATTTTGTGAAGTTTTTCTACGGAAAATGGATTCCGTAGAACATTTTTGACGGAAAATGGATTCCGTCGAAGATTTTTGACGGAAAATGAATTCCATCGAAAACGGATGAATAAAATAAATGCAAAAGAAATTGATTTTGTGAAGTTTTTTTATGGAAAATGGATTCCGTCGAAGATTTTTGACGAAAAATGAATTTCGTCAAAAATGGATGAATAAAATAAATGCAAAAGAAATTGATTTTGTGAAGTTTTTCGTCGGAAAACGGATTCCGTCGAAAATGGATGAATAAAACAAATGCAAAAGATATTGATTTTGTGTTGTTTTTCGAAGAAAAATGGATTCCGTTGAAAACAGATGAATAAAATAAATGCAAATGAAATTGATTTTGTGAAGTTGTTCGACGAAAAAGGAAATCCGTCGAAGATTTTTTACGGAAAATGAAATTCGTCGAAAACGGATGAATAAAATAAATAGGAAAAGAAATTGATTTTGTGAAGTTTTTCGACGGAAAACGGATTCCGTCGAAAATGGATGAGTAAAAGAAATGCAAAAGAAATTGATTTTGTGAAGTTTTTCGACGGAAAATGGATTTCGTCGATGATTTTGGAAGGAAAATGAATTCCGTCGAAAACGGATGAATAAGATAAATGGAAAAGAAATTCATTTTGTTAAGTTTTTTGAAGGAAAACGGATTCCGTCGAAAACTGATGAATAAAATAAATTCAAAAGAAATTGATTTTGTATTGTTTTTCGAAGGAAAATGGATTCCGTTGAAAACGGATAATTAAAATAAATGCAAAAGAAATTGATTTTGTGAAGTTTTTCGACGAAAAAGGAAATCCGTTGAAGATCTTTGACGTAAAACGAATTCCGTAAAAATTGGATGAATAAAATAAATTGGAAAAGAAATTGATTTTGTAAAGTTTTTCGACGGAAAACGGATTCCGTCGAAGATTTTTGACGGAAAATGTATTTCGTCGAAATTGGATGAATAAAATTAATGCAAAAGAAATTTGTTTTGTGAAGTTTTTCTACGGAAAATGAATTCCATCGAAAATGGATGAATAAAAAAACTACAAAAGAAATTGATTTTGTGAAGTTTTTCGACGGAAAATGGATTCCGTCAAAGATTTTTGACGGAAAATGAATTCCGTCGAAAATGGATGAATAAAATAAATGCAAAAGATTTTGATTTTGTGTTGTTTTTCGATTGAAAATGGATTCCGTTGAAAATGGATGATAAAATAAATGGAAAGAAATTGATTTTGTGAAGTTTTTCCACTAAAAAGGAAATCAGTTGAAGATTTTTGACGGAAAACGAATTCCGTCGAAATCGGATGAATAAAATAAATTGGAAAATAATTTGATTTTGTAAAGTTTTTCGAAGCAAAATGGATTCCGTCGAAAACGGATGAATAAAATAAATGCAAAAGAAATTGTTTTTGTGATGTTTTTCGACGGAAAACGGATTCCGTCGAAGATTTTTGACGGAAAATGAATTCCGTAGAAAATGGATGAATAAAATAAATGCAAAAGAAATTGATTTTGTGAAGTTTTTCTACGGAAAATGGATTCCGTCGAAAATAGATGAATAAAATAAATGCAAAAGAAATTGATTTTGTGATATTCTTCGACGGAAAAAGAATTTCGTCGAAAACAGATTAATAAAATAAATGCAAAAGAAATTGATTTTTGAAGTTTTTCGACGGAAAATGGATTCCTTAGAAGATTTTTGACAGAAAACGGATTCTGACGAAAATGGATGAATAAAATAATAGCAAAAGAATTTAATTTTTGTGTTGTTTTTCGAAGGAAAATGGATTCCGTTGAAAATGGTTGAATAAAATAAATGCAAAAGAAATTGTTTTTGCGAAGTTTTTCGACGAAAAAGGAAATCCGTCGAATATTTTTGACGGAAAACGGATTAATAAAATAAATTGAAAAAGAAATTGATTTTGTAAAGTTTTTCAAAAGAAAACGGATTCCGTCGATAACTGATGAATAAAATAAATGCAAAAGAAATTAATTTTGTGAAGTTTTTCGACGAAAAATGGATTCTGTCGAAGATTTTTGACGGAAAATGAATTCCGTCGAAAATGGATGAATAAAATAAATGCAAAAGAAATTGATTTTGTGATGTTTTCGACGAAAAATGGATTCCGTCGAAGATTTTTGACGGAAAATGAATTATGTCGAAAATGGATGAATACAATAAATGCAAAAGAAATTAATTTTGTGAAGTTTTTCGACGGAAAATGGATTCCGATGAAAACGGATGAATATAATAAATGCAAAAGAAATTGATTTTGTGAAGTTTTTCGACGAAAAAGGAAATCCGTCGAAGATTTTTGACGTAAAACGAATTATGTCGAAAATGGATGAATACAATAAATGCAAAAGAAATTAATTTTGTGAAGTTTTTCGACGGAAAATGGATTCCGATGAAAACGGATGAATATAATAAATGCAAAAGAAATTGATTTTGTGAAGTTTTTCGACGAAAATGGATTCACATAAAATGAATTCCGTCGAAAATGGATGAATAAAATAAAAGCAAAAGAAATTCATTTTGTGAAGTTTTTCGACGGAAAATGGATTCCGATGAAAACGGATGAATAAAATAAATGCAAAAGAAATTGATTTTGCGAAGTTTTCGATGGAAAATGGATTCCGTCGAAGATTTTTGACGACGGATGAATAAAATAAATGCAAAAGAAATTGATTTTGTGATGTTTTTCGACGAAAATGGATTCACAGAAAATGAATTCCGTCGAAAATGGATTAATAAAATAAATGCAAAAGAAATTGATTTTGTGAAGTTTTTCGACGGAAAATGGATTCCGTCGAAAATAGATGAATAAAATAAATGCAAAAGAAATTGATTTTGTGAAGTTTTTCGACGGAAAATTGATTCCGTAGAAGATTTTTGACGAAAAATGGATTCCGTCGAAGATTAAAATAAATGCAAAAGAAATTGATTTTGTGAAATTTTTGGACGGGAAATGAATTCCGTCGAAAGTGGATGAGTAAAATAAATGCAAAAGAAATTTTTTTGTGTTATGTTTTTCGAAGGAAAATGTATTCCGTTGAAAACGGATGAATAAAATAAATGGAAAAAAATTGATTTTGTGAAGTTTTTCGACGAAAAAGGAAATCAGTCGAAGATTTTTGACGGAAAATGAATTCCGTCGAAAACAGATGAATAAAATAAATTGGAAAATAATTTGATTATGTAAAGTTTTTCGAAGGAAAATGGATTCCATCGAAAACGGATGAATAAAACAAATGCAAAAGAAATTCATTTTGTCAAGTTTTTCGACGGAAAATGGATTCTGTCGAAGATTTTTGACGGAAAATGAATTCCGTCGAAAATGGATGAATAAAATAAACGCAAAAGAAATTAATTTTGTGAAGTTTTTTTCACGGAAAATGGATTCCGTCGAAAATGGATGAATAAAATAAATGCAAAAGAAATTGATATTATGAAATTTTTTTTTGGAAAACGGATTCCGTCGAAAACAGATGAATAAAATAAATGCAAAAGAAATTAATTTTGTGCAGTTTTTGAAGTTTTTCTACGGAAAATGGATTCCGTAGAACATTTTTGACGGAAAATGGATTCCGTCGAAGATTTTTGACGGAAAATGAATTCCATCGAAAACGGATGAATAAAATAAATGCAAAAGAAATTGATTTTGTGAAGTTTTTTTATGGAAAATGGATTCCGTCGAAGATTTTTGACGAAAAATGAATTTCGTCGAAAATGGATGAATAAAATAAATGCAAAAGAAATTGATTTTGTGAAGTTTTTCGTCGGAAAACGGATTCCGTCGAAAATGGATGAATAAAACAAATGCAAAAGATATTGATTTTGTGTTGTTTTTCGAAGAAAAATGGATTCCGTTGAAAACAGATGAATAAAATAAATGCAAATGAAATTGATTTTGTGAAGTTGTTCGACGAAAAAGGAAATCCGTCGAAGATTTTTTACGGAAAATGAAATTCGTCGAGAAAAGAAATTGATTTTGTGAAGTTTTTCGACGGAAAACGGATTACGTCGAAAATCGATGAGTAAAATAAATGCAAAAGAAATTGATTTTGTGAAGTTTTTCGATGGAAAATGGATTTCGTCGATGATTTTGGACGGAAAATGAATTCCGTCGAAAACGGATGAATAAGATAAATGGAAAAGAAATTCATTTTGTTAAGTTTTTTGAAGGAAAACGGATTCCGTCGAAAACTGATGAATAAAATAAATTCAAAAGAAATTGATTTTGTATTGTTTTTCGAAGGAAAATGGATTCCGTTGAAAACGGATAATTAAAATAAATGCAAAAGAAATTGATTTTGTGAAGTTTTTCGACGAAAAAGGAAATCCGTTGAAGATCTTTGACGTAAAACGAATTCCGGAAAAAATTGGATGAATAAAATAAATTGGAAAAGAAATTGATTTTGTAAAGTTTTTCGACGGAAAACGGATTCCGTCGAAGATTTTTGACGGAAAATGAATTCCGTCGAAATTGGATGAATAAAATTAATGCAAAAGAAATTTGTTTTGTGAAGTTTTTCTACGGAAAATGAATTCCATCGAAAATGGATGAATAAAAAAACTGCAAAAGAAATTGATTTTGTGAAGTTTTTCGACGGAAAATGGATTCCGTCAAAGATTTTTGACGGAAAATGAATTCCGTCGAAAATGGATGAATAAAATAAATGCAAAAGAATTTGATTTTGTGTTGTTTTTCCATGGAAAATGGATTCCGTTGAAAATGGATGAATAAAATAAATGGAAAGAAATTGATTTTGTGAAGTTTTTCCACTAAAAAGGAAATCAGTTGAAGATTTTTGACGGAAAATGAATTCCGTCGAAATCGGATGAATAAAATAAATTGGAAAATAATTTGATTTTGTAAAGTTTTTCGAAGCAAAATGGATTCCGTCGAAAACGGATGAATAAAATAAATGCAAAAGAAATTGTTTTTGTGATGTTTTTCGACGGAAAACGGATTCCGTCGAAGATTTTTGACGGAAAATGAATTCCGTAGAAAATGGATGAATAAAATAAATGCAAAAGAAATTGATTTTGTGAAGTTTTTCGACGGAAAATGGATTCCGTCAAAGATTTTTGACGGAAAATGAATTTCGTCGAAAATGGATGAATAAAATAAATGCAAATGAAATTGATTTTGTGAAGTTGTTCGGCGAAAAAGGAAATCCGTCAAAGATTTTTTACGGAAAATGAAATTCGTCGAAAACGGATGAATAAAATAAATAGGTAAAGAAATTGATTTTGTGAAATTTTTCGACGGAAAATGGATTCCGTCGAAAATGGATGAGTAAAATAAATGCAAAAGTAATTGATTTTGTGAAGTTTTTCGACGGAAAATGGATTTCGTCGATGATTTTGGACGGAAAATGAATTCCGTCGAAAACGGATGAATAAGATAAATGGAAAAGAAATTCATTTTGTGAAGTTTTTTGACGGAAAACGGATTCTGTCGAAAATGGATGAGTAAAATAAATGCAAAAGAAATTGATTTTGTGAAGTTTTTCGACGGAAAACGGATTCCGTCTAAAATAGATGAATAAAGTAAATGCAAAAGATATTGATTTTGTGTTGTTTTTCGAAGTAAAATGGATTCCGTTGAAAACAAATGAATAAAATAAATGCAAATGAAATTGATTTTGTGAAGTTGTTCGAAGAAAAAGGAAATCCGTCGAAGATCTTTTGCGGAAAATGAAATTCGTCGAAAACGGATGAATAAAATAAATAGGAAAAGAAATTGATTTTGGGAAGTTTTTCGACGGAAAACGGATTCCGTCGAAAATGGATGAGTAAAATAAATGCAAAAGAAATTGATTTTGTGAAGTTTTTCGACGGAAAATGGATTTCGTCGATGATTTTGGACGGAAATGATGAATTCCGTCGAATACGGATGAATAAGATAAATGGAAAAGAAATTCATTTTGTGAAGTTTTTTGACGGAAAACGGATTCCGTCAAAAACTGATGAATAAAATAAATGCAAAAGAAATTGATTTTGTATTGTTTTTTGAAGGAAAATGGATTCCGTTGAAGATTTTTAACGTAAAACGAATTCCGTAAAATTTGGATGAATAAAATAAATAGGAAAAGAAATTGATTTTGTAAAGTTTTTCGACGAAAAACGGATTCCGTCGAAGATTTTTGACGGAAAATGTATTCCGTCGAAAATGGATGAATAATATTAATGCAAAAGAAATTTGTTTTGTGAAGTTTTTCTACGGAAAATGAATTCCGTCAAAAATGGATGAATAAAAAAACTGCAAAAGAAATTGATTTTGTGAAGTTTTTCGACGAAAAATAGATTCCGTCGAAGATTTTTGACCAAAAATGTATTTCGTCGAAAACGGATAATTAAAATAAATGCAAAAGAAATTGATTTTGTGAAGTTTTTCGACGGAAAATAAATTCTGTCGAAAACGGATGAACAAAATAAATGAAAAAGAAATTAATTTTGCGAAGTTTTTCGACGGAAAATGGATTCCGTCGAAGATTTTTGACGGAAAATGAATTTCGTCGAAAATGGATGAATAAAATAAATGCAAAAGAAATTAATTTTGTGAAGTTTTTCGACGGAAAATGGTTTCCGTCGAAAATGGATGAATAAAATAAATGCAAAAGATATTGATTTTGTATTGTTTTTCGAAGCAAAATGGATTCCTTTGAAAACAGATGAATAAAATAAATGCAAATGAAATTGATTTTGTGAAGTTGTTCGCCGAAAAGGAAATCCGTCGAAGATTTTTTACGGAAAATGAAATTCGTCGAAAACGGATGAATAAAATAAATAGGAAAAGAAATCGGTTTTGTGAAGTTTTTCGACGGAAAACGGATTCCGTCGAAAATGGATGAGTAAAATAAATGCAAAAGAAATTGATTTTGTGAAGGTTTTCAACGGAAAATGGATTTCGTCGATGATTTTGGACGGAAAATGAATTCCGTCGAAAACGGATGAATAAGATAAATGGAAAAGAAATTCATTTTGTGAAGTTTTTTGACGGAAAACGGATTCCGTAGAAAACTGATGAATAAAATAAATGCAAAAGAAATTGATTTTGTATTGTTTTTCGAAGGAAAATGGATTCCGTTGATAACGGATGAATAAAATAAATGCAAAAGAAATATATTTTGTGAAGTTTTTCGACGAAAAAGGAAATCCGTTGAAGATTTTTGACGTAAAACGAATTCCGGAAAAAATGGATGAATAAAATAAATTGGAAAAGAAATTGATTTTGTAATGTTTTTCGACGGAAAACGGATACCGTCGAAGATTTTTACGGAAAATGTATTCCGTCGAAAATGGATGAATAAAATTAATGCAAAAGAAATTTGTTTTGTGAAGTTTTTCAACGGAAAATGAATTCCGTCGAAAACCGATGAAAAAAATAAATGCAAAAGAAATTGATTTTGTGAAGTTTTTCGACGGAAAATGGATTCCGACGAAGATTTTTGACGGAAAATGTATTCCGTCGAAAATGGATGAATAAAATAATTGGAAAAGAAATTGATTTTGTGTTGTTTTTCGAAGGAAAATGGATTCCGTTGAAAACGGATGAATAAAATAAATGAAAAAGAAATTGATTTTGTGAAGTTTTTCGACTACAAAGGAAATCAGTCGAAGATTTTTGACGGAAAACGAATTCCATCGAAAACGGATGAATAAAATAAATTGGAAAACAATTTGGTTTTGTAAAGTTTTTTGAAGGAAAAGGGATTCCTTCGAAAACAGATGAATAAAATAAATGCAAAAGAAATTGATTTTGTGAAGTTTTTCGACGGAAAATGGATTGCGTCGATGATTTTTGACGGAAAATGAATTTCGTCGAAAATGGATGAATAAAATAAATGCAAAAGAAATTGATTTTGTGAAGTTTTTTGACGGAAAATGGATTCCGTCGAAAATGGATGAATAAAATAAATTCAAAAGAAATTGTTTTTGCGAAGTTTTTTGACGGAAAACGGATTCCGTGGAAAATGGATGAATAAAATAAATGCAAAAGAAAATGATTATGTGTAGTTTTCGACGGAAAATGGATTCCGTCGAAGATTTTTGACGGAAAATGTACTCCGCCGAAAACGGATGAATAAAATAAATGCAAAAGAAATTGATTTTGTTAAGTTTTTCGACGAAAATGGATTCCGTTGAAGTTTTTTGACAGAAAATGAATTCCGTCGAAAATGGATGAATAAAATAAATGCAAAATAAATTAATTTTGTGAAGTTTTTCTACGGAAAATGGATTCCGTCGAAAATAGATGAATAAAATAAATGCAAAAGAAATTGATTTTGTGATATTTTTCGACGGAAAATGAATTTCGTCGAAAACAGATTAATAAAATAAATGCAAAAGAAATTGATTTTTTGAAGTTTTTCGACGGAAAATGGATTCCTTAGAAGATTTTTGACAGAAAACGGATTCTGACGAAAATGGATGAATAAAATAAAGCAAAAGAAATTGATTTTGTGTTGTTTTCGACGAAAAATGGATCGAAGATTTTTGACGGAAAATGAATTTCGAAAACGGATGAATAAAATAAATGCAAAAGAAATTGATTTTGTGAAGTTTTTCGACGGAAAATGGATTCCGTGAAAACGGATGAATAAAATAAATGCAAAAGAAATTGAATTTGTGAAGTTTTTCGACGAAAATGGATTAATAAAATGGATGAATAAAATAAAAGCAAAAGAAAATTTTGTGAGTTTTTCGACGGAAAATGGATTCCGATGAAAACGGATGAATAAAATAAATGCAAAAGAAATTGATTTTGCGAAGGACGGAAAATGGATTCCGTCGAAAAAACGGATGAATAAAATAAATGCAAAAGAAATTGATTTTGTGAAGTTTTTCGACGAAAAATGGATTCCGTCGAAAATGGATGAATAAAATAAATGCAAAAGAAATTGATTTTGTGAAGTTTTTCGACGGAAAATGAATTCCGTCGAAAATGGATGAATAAAATAAATGCAAAAGAAATTGATTTTGTGAAGTTTTCGACGGAAAATTGATTCTGTAGAAGATTTTTGACGGAAAATGGATTCCATCGAAGATTTTTGACGGAAAATGAATTCCGTCGAAAATGGATGAATAAAATAAATGCAAAAGAAATTGATTTTGTGAAGTTTTTGGACGGGAAATGAATTCCGTCGAAAATGGATGAATAAAATAAATGCAAAAGAAATTTTTTTGTGTATTGTTTTTCGAAGGAAAATGTATTCCGTTGAAAACGGATGAATAAAATAAATGGAAAAAAATTGATTTTGTGAAGTTTTTCGACGAAAAAGGAAATCAGTCGAAGATTTTTGACGGAAAATGAATTCCGTCGAAAACGGATGAATAAAATAAATTGGAAAATAATTTGATTATGTAAAGTTTTTCGAAGGAAAATGGATTCCATCGAAAACGGATGAATAAAACAAATGCAAAAGAAATTGATTTTGTCAAGTTTTTCGACGGAAAATGGATTCTGTCGAAGATTTTTGACGGAAAATGAATTCCGTCGAAAATGGATGAATAAAATAAACGCAAAAGAAATTAATTTTGTGAAGTTTTTTTCACGGAAAATGGATTCCGTCGAAAATGGATGAATAAAATAAATGCAAAAGAAATTGATATTATGAAATTTTTTGTTGGAAAACGGATTCCGTCGAAAACAGATGAATAAAATAAATGCAAAAGAAATTAATTTTGTGAAGTTTTTCTACGGAAAATGGATTCCGTAGAACATTTTTGACGGAAAATGGATTTCGTCGAAGATTTTTGACGGAAAATGAATTCCATCGAAAACGGATGAATAAAATAAATGCAAAAGAAATTGATTTTGTGAAGTTTTTTTATGGAAAATGGATTCCGTCGAAGATTTTGGACGGAAAATGAATTCCGTCGAAAACGGATGAATAAGATAAATGCAAAAGAAATTCATTTTGTGAAGTTTTTTGACGGAAAACGGATTCCGTCGAAAACTGATGAATAAAATAAATGCAAAAGAAATTGATTTTGTATTGTTTTTCGAAGGAAAATGGATTCCGTTGAAAACGGATAATTAAAATAAATGCAAAAGAAATTGATTTTGTGAAGTTTTTCGACGAAAAAGGAAATCCGTTGAAGATCTTTGACGTAAAACGAATTCCGTAAAAATTGGATGAATAAAATAAATTGGAAAAGAAATTGATTTTGTAAAGTTTTTCGACGGAAAATGGATACCGTCGAAGATTTTTGACGGAAAATGTATTTCGTCGAAATTGGATGAATAAAATTAATGCAAAAGAAATTTGTTTTGTGAAGTTTTTCTACGGAAAATGAATTCCATCGAAAATGGATGAATAAAAAAACTGCAAGACGGAAAATGCAAAAGAAATTGATTTTGTGAAGTTTTTCGACGGAAAATGGATTCCGTCGAAGTTTTTCGGAAAAAATTCCGTCGAAAATGGATGAATAAAATAAATGCAAAAGAAATTGATTTTGTGTTGTTTTTCGATGGAAAATGGATTCCGTTGAAAATGGATGAATAAAATAAATGGAAAGAAATTGATTTTGTGAAGTTTTTCCACTAAAAAGGAAATCAGTTGAAGATTTTTGACGGAAAACGAATTCCGTCGAAATCGGATGAATAAAATAAATTGGAAAATAATTTGATTTTGTAAAGTTTTTCGAAGCAAAATGGATTCCGTCGAAAACGGATGAATAAAATAAATGCAAAAGAAATTGTTTTTGTGAAGTTTTTCGACGGAAAACGGAATCCGTCGAAGATTTTTGACGGAAAATGAATTCCGTAGAAAATGGATGAATAAAATAAATGCAAAAGAAATTGATTTTGTGAAGTTTTTCGACGGAAAATGGATTCCGTCAAAGATTTTTGACGGAAAATGAATTTCGTCGAAAATGGATGAATAAAATAAATGCAAAAGAAATTGATTTTGTGAAGTTTTTCGAAGCAAAATGAATTCCGTCGAAAATGGATGAATAAAATAAATGCAAATGAAATTGATTTTGTGAAGTTTTTCGGCGGAAAATGAATTCCGTCAAAGATTTTTTACGGAAAATGAAATTCGTCGAAAATGGATGAATAAAATAAATGGAAAAGAAATTGATTTTGTGTTTTTCGACGGAAAACGGATTCCGTCGAAAATGGATGAGTAAAATAAATGCAAAAGGAATTGATTTTGTGAAGTTTTTCCACTAAAAAGGAAATCAGTTGAAGATTTTTGACGGAAAATGAATTCCGTCGAAATCGGATGAATAAAATAAATTGGAAAATAATTTGATTTTGTAAAGTTTTTCGAAGCAAAATGGATTCCGTCGAAAACGGATGAATAAAATAAATGCAAAAGAAATTGTTTTTGTGATGTTTTTCGACGGAAAACGGATTCCGTCGAAGATTTTTGACGGAAAATGAATTCCGTAGAAAATGGATGAATAAAATAAATGCAAAAGAAATTGATTTTGTGAAGTTTTTCGATGGAAAATGGATTCCGTCAAAGATTTTTGACGGAAAATGAATTTCGTCGAAAATGGATGAATAAAATAAATGCAAATGAAATTGATTTTGTGAAGTTGTTCGGCGAAAAAGGAAATCCGTCAAAGATTTTTTACGGAAAATGAAATTCGTCGAAAACGGATGAATAAAATAAATAGGTAAAGAAATTGATTTTGTGAAATTTTTCGACGGAAAATGGATTCCGTCGAAAATGGATGAGTAAAATAAATGCAAAAGTAATTGATTTTGTGAAGTTTTTCGACGGAAAATGGATTTCGTCGATGATTTTGGACGGAAAATGAATTCCGTCGAAAACGGATGAATAAGATAAATGGAAAAGAAATTCATTTTGTGAAGTTTTTTGACGGAAAACGGATTCTGTCGAAAATGGATGAGTAAAATAAATGCAAAAGAAATTGATTTTGTGAAGTTTTTCGACAGAAAACGGATTCCGTCTAAAATAGATGAATAAAGTAAATGCAAAAGATATTGATTTTGTGTTGTTTTTCGAAGTAAAATGGATTCCGTTGAAAACAAATGAATAAAATAAATGCAAATGAAATTGATTTTGTGAAGTTGTTCGAAGAAAAAGGAAATCCGTCGAAGATTTTTTGCGGAAAATGAAATACGTCGAAAACGGATGAATAAAATAAATAGGAAAAGAAATTGATTTTGGGAAGTTTTTCGACGGAAAACGGATTCCGTCGAAAATGGATGAGTAAAATAAATGCAAAAGAAATTGATTTTGTGAAGTTTTTCGACGGAAAATGGATTTCGTCGATGATTTTGGACGGAAAATGAATTCCGTCGAATACGGATGAATAAGATAAATGGAAAAGAAATTCATTTTGTGAAGTTTTTTGACGGAAAACGGATTCCGTCAAAAACTGATGAATAAAATAAATGCAAAAGAAATTGATTTTGTATTGTTTTTTGAAGGAAAATGGATTCCGTTGAAGATTTTTAACGTAAAACGAATTCCGTAAAATTTGGATGAATAAAATAAATAGGAAAAGAAATTGATTTTGTAAAGTTTTTCGACGAAAAACGGATTCCGTCGAAGATTTTTGACGGAAAATGTATTCCGTCGAAAATGGATGAATAATATTAATGCAAAAGAAATTTGTTTTGTGAAGTTTTTCTACGGAAAATGAATTCCGTCAAAAATGGATGAATAAAAAAACTGCAAAAGAAATTGATTTTGTGAAGTTTTTCGACGAAAAATAGATTCCGTCGAAGATTTTTGACCAAAAATGTATTTCGTCGAAAACGGATAATTAAAATAAATGCAAAAGAAATTGATTTTGTGAAGTTTTTCGACGGAAAATAAATTCTGTCGAAAACGGATGAACAAAATAAATGAAAAAGAAATTAATTTTGCGAAGTTTTTCGACGGAAAATGGATTCCGTCGAAGATTTTTGACGGAAAATGAATTTCGTCGAAAATGGATGAATAAAATAAATGCAAAAGAAATTAATTTTGTGAAGTTTTTCGACGGAAAATGGTTTCCGTCGAAAATGGATGAATAAAATAAATGCAAAAGATATTGATTTTGTATTGTTTTTCGAAGCAAAATGGATTCCTTTGAAAACAGATGAATAAAATAAATGCAAATGAAATTGATTTTGTGAAGTTGTTCGCCGAAAAGGAAATCCGTCGAAGATTTTTTACGGAAAATGAAATTCGTCGAAAACGGATGAATAAAATAAATAGGAAAAAAAATCGGTTTTGTGAAGTTTTTCGACGGAAAACGGATTCCGTCGAAAATGGATGAGTAAAATAAATGCAAAAGAAATTGATTTTGTGAAGGTTTTCAACGGAAAATGGATTTCGTCGATGATTTTGGACGGAAAATGAATTCCGTCGAAAACGGATGAATAAGATAAATGGAAAAGAAATTCATTTTGTGAAGTTTTTTGACGGAAAACGGATTCCGTAGAAAACTGATGAATAAAATAAATGCAAAAGAAATTGATTTTGTATTGTTTTTCGAAGGAAAATGGATTCCGTTGATAACGGATGAATAAAATAAATGCAAAAGAAATATATTTTGTGAAGTTTTTCGACGAAAAAGGAAATCCGTTGAAGATTTTTGACGTAAAACGAATTCCGGAAAAAATGGATGAATAAAATAAATTGGAAAAGAAATTGATTTTGTAATGTTTTTCGACGGAAAACGGATTCCGTCGAAGATTTTTACGGAAAATGTATTCCTTCGAAAATGGATGAATAAAATTAATGCAAAAAAAATTTGTTTTGTGAAGTTTTTCTACGGAAAATGAATTCCGTCGAAAACCGATGAAAAAAAATAAATGCAAAAGAAATTGATTTTGTGAAGTTTTTCGACGGAAAATGGATTCCGACGAAGATTTTTGACGGAAAATGTATTTCGTCGAAAATGGATGAATAAAATAATTGGAAAAGAAATTGATTTTGTATTGTTTTTCGAAGGAAAATGGATTCCGTTGAAAACGGATGAATAAAATAAATGAAAAAGAAATTGATTTTGTGAAGTTTTTCGACTACAAAGGAAATCAGTCGAAGATTTTTGACGGAAAACGAATTCCATCGAAAACGGATGAATAAAATAAATTGGAAAACAATTTGATTTTGTAAAGTTTTTTGAAGGAAAAGGGATTCCTTCGAAAACAGATGAATAAAATAAATGCAAAAGAAATTGATTTTGTGAAGTTTTTCGACGGAAAATGGATTGCGTCGATGATTTTTGACGGAAAATGAATTTCGTCGAAAATGGATGAATAAAATAAATGCAAAAGAAATTGATTTTGTGAAGTTTTTTGACGGAAAATGGATTCCGTCGAAAATGGATGAATAAAATAAATTCAAAAGAAATTGTTTTTGCGAAGTTTTTTGACGGAAAACGGATTCCGTCGAAAATGGATGAATAAAATAAATGCAAAAGAAAATGATTATGTGTAGTTTTCGACGGAAAATGGATTCCGTCGAAGATTTTTGACGGAAAATGTACTCCGCCGAAAACGGATGAATAAAATAAATGCAAAAGAAATTGATTTTGTTAAGTTTTTCGACGAAAATGGATTCCGTTGAAGTTTTTTGACAGAAAATGAATTCCGTCGAAAATGGATGAATAAAATAAATGCAAAATAAATTAATTTTGTGAAGTTTTTCTACGGAAAATGGATTCCGTCGAAAATAGATGAATAAAATAAATGCAAAAGAAATTGATTTTGTGATATTTTTCGACGGAAAAAGAATTTCGTCGAAAATAGATTAATAAAATAAATGCAAAAGAAATTGATTTTTTGAAGTTTTTCGACGGAAAATGGATTCCTTAGAAGATTTTTGACAGAAAACGGATTCTGACGAAAATGGATGAATAAAATAAATGCAAAAGAAATTGATTTTGTGATGTTTTCGACGAAAAATGGATTCCGTCGAAGATTTTTGACGGAAAATGAATTACGTCGAAAATGGATGAATAAAATAAATGCAAAAGAAATTGATTTTGTGAAGTTTTTCGACGGAAAATGGATTCCGATGAAAACGGATGAATAAAATAAATGCAAAAGAAATTGAATTTGTGAAGTTTTTCGACGAAAATGGATTCACATAAAATGAATTCCGTCGAAAATGGATGAATAAAATAAAAGCAAAAGAAATTCATTTTGTGAAGTTTTTCGACGGAAAATGGATTCCGATGAAAACGGATGAATAAAATAAATGCAAAAGAAATTGATTTTGCGAAGTTTTCGACGGAAAATGGATTCCGTCGAAAATTTTTGACGACGGATGAATAAAATAAATGCAAAAGAAATTGATTTTGTGAAGTATTTCGACGAAAATGGATTCACAGAAAATGAATTCCGTCGAAAATGGATGAATAAAATAAATGCAAAAGAAATTGATTTTGTGAAGTTTTTCGACGGAAAATGGATTCCGTCGAAAATAGATGAATAAAATAAATGCAAAAGAAATTGATTTTGTGAAGTTTTCGACGGAAAATTGATTCTGTAGAAGATTTTTGACGGAAAATGGATTCCATCGAAGATTTTTGACGGAAAATGAATTCCGTCGAAAATGGATGAATAAAATAAATGCAAAAGAAATTGATTTTGTGAAGTTTTTGGACGGGAAATGAATTCCGTCGAAAATGGATGAATAAAATAAATGCAAAAGAAATTTTTTTGTGTATTGTTTTTCGAAGGAAAATGTATTCCGTTGAAAACGGATGAATAAAATAAATGGAAAAAAATTGATTTTGTGAAGTTTTTCGACGAAAAAGGAAATCAGTTGAAGATTTTTGACGGAAAATGAATTCCGTCGAAAACGGATGAATAAAATAAATTGGAAAATAATTTGATTATGTAAAGTTTTTCGAAGGAAAATGGATTCCATCGAAAACGGATGAATAAAACAAATGCGAAAGAAATTGATTTTGTCAAGTTTTTCGACGGAAAATGGATTCTGTCGAAGATTTTTGACGGAAAATGAATTCCGTCAAAAATGGATGAATAAAATAAACGCAAAAGAAATTAATTTTGTGAAGTTTTTTTCACGGAAAATGGATTCCGTCGAAAATGGATGAATAAAATAAATGCAAAAGAAATTGATATTATGAAATTTTTTGTTGGAAAACGGATTCCGTCGAAAACAGATGAATAAAATAAATGCAAAAGAAATTAATTTTGTGAAGTTTTTCTACGGAAAATGGATTCCGTAGAACATTTTTGACGGAAAATGGATTTCGTCGAAGATTTTTGACGGAAAATGAATTCCATCGAAAACGGATGAATAAAATAAATGCAAAAGAAATTGATTTTGTGAAGTTTTTTTATGGAAAATGGATTCCGTCGAAGATTTTGGACGGAAAATGAATTCCGTCGAAAACGGATGAATAAGATAAATGGAAAAGAAATTCATTTTGTGAAGTTTTTTGAAGGAAAACGGATTCCGTCGAAAACTGATGAATAAAATAAATTCAAAGGAAATTGATTTTGTATTGTTTTTCGAAGGAAAATGGATTCCGTTGAAAACGGATAATTAAAATAAATGCAAAAGAAATTGATTTTGTGAAGTTTTTCGACGAAAAAGGAAATCCGTTGAAGATCTTTGACGTAAAACGAATTCCGTAAAAATTGGATGAATAAAATAAATTGGAAAAGAAATTGATTTTATGAAGTTTTTCGACGGAAAATGGATACCGTCGAAGATTTTTGACGGAAAATGTATTTCGTCGAAATTGGATGAATAAAATTAATGCAAAAGAAATTTGTTTTGTGAAGTTTTTCTACGGAAAATGAATTCCATCGAAAATGGATGAATAAAAAAACTGCAAAAGAAATTGATTTTGTGAAGTTTTTCGACGGAAAATGGATTCCGTCGAAGATTTTTGACGGAAAATGAATTCCGTCGAAAATGGATGAATAAAATAAATGCAAAAGAAATTGATTTTGTGTTGTTTTTCGATGGAAAATGGATTCCGTTGAAAATGGATGAATAAAATAAATGGAAAGAAATTGATTTTGTGAAGTTTTTCCACTAAAAAGGAAATCAGTTGAAGATTTTTGACGGAAAACGAATTCCGTCGAAATCGGATGAATAAAATAAATTGGAAAATAATTTGATTTTGTAAAGTTTTTCGAAGCAAAATGGATTCCGTCGAAAACGGATGAATAAAATAAATGCAAAAGAAATTGTTTTTGTGATGTTTTTCGACGGAAAACGGATTCCGTCGAAGATTTTTGACGGAAAATGAATTCCGTAGAAAATGGATGAATAAAATAAATGCAAAAGAAATTGATTTTGTGAAGTTTTTCGACGGAAAATGGATTCCGTCAAAGATTTTTGACGGAAAATGAATTTCGTCGAAAATGGATGAATAAAATAAATGCAAAAGAAATTGATTTTGTGAAGTTTTTCGAAGCAAAATGGATTCCGTAGAAAACAGATGAATAAAATAAATGCAAATGAAATTGATTTTGTGAAGTTGTTCGGCGAAAAAGGAAATCCGTCAAAGATTTTTTACGGAAAATGAAATTCGTCGAAAACGGATGAATAAAATAAATAGGAAAAGAAATTGATTTTGTGAAATTTTTCGACGGAAAACGGATTCCGTCGAAAATGGATGAGTAAAATAAATGCAAAAGGAATTGATTTTGTGAAGTTTTTCGACGGAAAATGGATTTCGTCGATGATTTTGGACGGAAAATGAATTCCGTCGAAAACGGATGAATAAGATAAATGGAAAAGAAATTCATTTTGTGAAGTTTTTTGACGGAAAACGGATTCCGTCAAAAATGGATGAGTAAAATAATTGCAAAAGAAATTGATTTTGTGAAGTTTTTCGATGGAAAACGGATTCCGTCTAAAATAGATGAATAAAGTAAATGCAAAAGATATTGATTTTGTGTTGTTTTTCGAAGTAAAATGGATTCCGTTGAAAACAGATGAATAAAATAAATGCAAATGAAATTGATTTTGTGAAGTTGTTCGAAGAAAAAGGAAATCCGTCGAAGATTTTTTGCGGAAAATGAAATTCGTCGAAAACGGATGAATAAAATAAATAGGAAAAGAAATTGATTTTGTGAAGTTTTTCGACGGAAAACGGATTCCGTCGAAAATGGATGAGTAAAATAAATGCAAAAGAAATTGATTTTGTGAAGTTTTTCGACGGAAAATGAATTACGTCGAATACGGATGAATAAGATAAATGGAAAAGAAATTCATTTTGTGAAGTTTTTTGACGGAAAATGGATTCCGTCAAAAACTGATGAATAAAATAAATGCAAAAGAAATTGATTTTGTATTGTTTTTTGAAGGAAAATGGATTCCGTTGAAGATTTTTGACGTAAAAGGAATTCCGTAAAATGGATGAATAAAATAAATTGGAAAAGAAATTGATTTTGTAAAGTTTTTCGACGAAAAACGGATTCCGTCGAAGATTTTTGACGGAAAATGTATTCCGTCGAAAATGGATGAATAAAATTAATGCAAAAGAAAATTGTTTTGTGATGTTTTTCTACGGAAAATGAATTCCGTCAAAAATGGATGAATAAAAAAACTGTAAAAGAAATTGATTTTGTGAAGTTTTTCGACGGAAAATGGATTCCGTCGAAGATTTTTGACGGAAAATGAATTCCGTCGAAAATGGATAAATAAAATAAATGGAAAAAAATTGATTTTGTGAAGTTTTTCGACGAAAAAGGAAATCAGTCGAAGATTTTTGACGGAAAATGAATTCCGTCGAAAACGGATGAATAAAATAAATTGGAAAATAATTTGATTATGTAAAGTTTTTCGAAGGAAAATGGATTCCATCGAAAACGGATGAATAAAACAAATGCGAAAGAAATTGATTTTGTCAAGTTTTTCGACGGAAAATGGATTCTGTCGAAGATTTTTGACGGAAAATGAATTCCGTCGAAAATGGATGAATAAAATAAACGCAAAAGAAATTAATTTTGTGAAGTTTTTTTCACGGAAAATGGATTCCGTTGAAAATGGATGAATAAAATAAATGGAAAGAAATTGATTTTGTGAAGTTTTTCGACTAAAAAGGAAATCAGTTGAAGATTTTTGACGGAAAACGAATTCCGTCGAAAACGGATGAATAAAATAAATTGGAAAATAATTTGATTTTGTAAAGTTTTTCGAAGCAAAATGGATTCCGTCGAAAACGGATGAATAAAATAAATGCAAAAGAAATTGTTTTTATGAAGTTTTTCGACGGAAAACGGATTCCGTCGAAGATTTTTGACGGAAAATGTATTCCGTCGAAAATGGATGAATAAAATAAATGCAAAAGAAATTGATTTTGTGAAGTTTTTCGACGGAAAACGGATTCCGTCGAAAATGGATGAATAAAATAAATGCAAAAGATATTGATTTTGTGTTGTTTTTTGAAGCAAAATGGGTTCCGTTGAAAACGGATGAATAAAATAAATGCAAATGAAATTGATTTTTTGAAGTTTTTCGACGGAAAATGGATTCCTTAGCGGATTCTGACGAAAATGGATGAATAAAATAATAGCAAAAGAATTTAATTTTTGTGTTGTTTTTCGAAGGAAAATGGATTCCGTTGAAAACGGATGAATAAAATAAATGCAAAAGAAATTGTTTTTGCGAAGTTTTTCGACGAAAAAGGAAATCCGACGAGATTCCCCGGATGCTTGACTTGGTGCCCCATGAGGTGCGCCTGCCTGCCTTCCCACACTCGCGTTGGGTTGTGCACCTGGTGCCCGACGAGATGCCCCAGATGCTTGACATGGTTCCCCATGAGCTGCGCCTGGTGCACCTTATGCTTGACTCGGTGCCTGACGAGATGCGCCTGATGCTTGACCTGGTGTCGGACGAGGTGCACCCGGTGCCTGACGCGGTGCACCCGATGATAGACTACACTAAAAATTGACCAAAACAAATGCAGAAACACTGTCAAATAAGTTGGAGGAACTCAAAAATCGTGGGAGCACCACGCACAAAGCCTTGGTAGTTGCATACAAGGCAAGGTTCCTATAGGTTAGGGGGAGCATGCATATTCAGATCAATGAAAAAATTCACCATGAAATCCAATGAAACTTGGAGGGGACGTTGGATATATTTAAGTATGGACGCCTGCAAAAAAACCAGCTCAAAATTCAATGCCGGGGTATGCTTTTCCATTTGTTCAGGGATTGATAAAAAATATTCTGGGCCCCGAAAAAGTGGTCTAAACGATAGAATTAGGAAAAATGGGGTGGAGGTAACGATTCTCTGGTTAGTCTTTGATCGGACGGCCACCCTAGATTTTGGTGCAGCACTGCTCATTCTGGTGCACCACGGCTCATTGCGGTGCACCGCGGCTCATTCTGGTGCACCGCGACAAACCCATTGTGCACGACGGCTAATTCGGGTGCACCACGGCTCATTCTGGTGCACAACGGCTAACCCATGGTGCACCACAGCTCATTCTGGTGCACCTCGGCTAGCCCATGGTGCACCACAGCTTATTCTTTTGCACCGCGGCTATCCCATGGTGCACCACGGCTCATTCTGGTGCACCGCGGCTAGCCAATGGTCCACCACGCCTCATTCTGGTGCACCGCAGCTAGCCCATGGTGCACCACGGCTCATTATGGTGCACTGCAGCTCATTCTGGTGCACCGCGGCTTGCCCATGGTGCACCACTACTCATTCTGGTGCACCGCGGCTAGCCCATGGTGAATTACGACTCATTCTGGTGCTCCCCTGCTCATTCTGGTGCACCGCGGCTAGCCCATGGTGCACCCCGACTCATTCTAGTGCACTGCGGCTAGCCCATGGTGCACCACGACTCATTCTGGTGCACCGCCGCTAGCCCATGGTGCACCACGGCTCATTCTGGTGCACCGCCGCTAGCCCATGGTGCACCACGGCTTATTGTGGTGTACGGCGGCTCATTCTGGGGCATTACGGCTAGCCCATGGTGCACCACGGCGCATTCTGGTGCAACGCGGCTCATTCTGGTGCATCGCGGCTAGTCCATGGTGCACCACGGCTCATTGCGGTGCATCGCGGCTCATTCTGGTTCACCGCGACTAACCCATGGTGCACGACGGCTAATTCGGGTGCACCCCGGCTCATTCTGGTGCACCGCGGCTAACCCATGGTGCACCACGACTCATTCTGGTGCACCTCGGCTAGCCCATGGTGCACCACAGCTCATTCTTTTGCACCGCGGCTATCCCATGGTGCACTACGGCTCATTCTGGTGCACCGCGGCTACCCAATGGTCCACCACGCCTCATTCTGGTGCACCGCGGCTAGCCCATGGTGCACCACGGCTCATTCTGGTGCACTGCGGCTCATTCTGGTGCACCGCGGCTTACCAATGGTGCACCACGACTCAATCTGGTGCACCGCGGCTAGCCCATGGTGAACCACGGCTCATTCTGGTGCTCCCCTGCTCATTCTGGTGCACCGCGGCTAGCCCAAGGTGCACCACGTCTCATTCTGGTGCACTGCGGCTAGCCCACGGTGCACCACGGCTCATTCTGGTGCACCACCGCTAGCCCACGGTGCACCACGGCTCATTGTGGTGCACCGCCGCTATCCCACGGTGCACCACGGCTCATTCTGGTGCACCGCGGCTAGCCCATGGTGCACCACGGCTCATTCTGGTGAACCTCGGCTCATTCTGGTGCACAGCGGCTAGCCCACGGAGCTCTAAGGCTCATTCTGGTGCACCGCGGCTAGCCCATGGTGCACTACGATTCATTCTGGTGCACCGCAGCTCATTCTGGTGCACCATTGCTCATTCTGGTGCACCATTGTTCATTCTGGTGCACCATTGCAACAAAACTCCCCCATAAATTTTAAATGTCTTCATCTTTATTGTGCACCGCAGCTAGCCCATGGTGCACCACGGCTCATTCTGGTGCACTGCAGCTCATTCTGGTGCACCGCGGCTCATTCTGGTGCACCGCTGCTTGCCCATGGTGCACCACGACTCATTCTGGCGCACCGCGGCTAGCCCATGCTGAACCACGGCTCATTCTGGTGCTCCCCGGCTCATTCTGGTGCACCGCGGCTAGCCCATGGTGCACCACGACTCATTCTAGTGCACTGCGGCTAGCCCATGGTGCACCACGGCTCATTCTGGTGCACCGTCGCTAGCCCATGGTACACCACGGCTCAGTCTGGTGCACTGCGGCTAGCCCATGGTGCACCACGGCTCATTCTGGTGAACCATGGCTCATTCTGGTGCACAGCGGCTAGTCCATGGAGCACCAAGGCTAATTGTGGTGCACCGCGGCTAGCCCATGGTGCACCACGACTCATTCTGGTGCACCGCGGCTCACTCTGGTGCACCCCGGCTCATTCTAGTGCACAGCGGCTAGCCCATGGTGCACCACGGCTCATCTTGGTGCACCCCGGCACATTCTGGTGCAATGCGGCTAGCCCATGGTGCACCACGGCTCATTCAGGTACACCATAGCTCATTCTCGTGCACTGCGGCTAGCCCAGGGTGCACCCGGCTCATTCTGGTGCACCGTGGCTAGTCCATAGTGCACAACGGCCCATTCTGGTGCACCATAGCTCATTCTGGTGTACCGCGGCTAGCCCATGGTGCACCACGACTCAATTCTGGTGCACCGCGGCTCATTCTGGTGCACTGCGGCTAGCCCATGGTGCACCACGGCTCATTGCGGTGCACCACGGCTCATTCCGGTGCACCGCGGCTAACCCATGGTGCATGATGGCTGATTCTGCTGCACCGTGGCTCATTTTTGTGCACCTCGGCTAGCCCATGGTGCACCACGGCTCATTTTGGGGCACCGCGGCTATCCCAGGGTGCACCACGGCTCATTCTGGTGTACCGTGGCTAACCCATGGAGAAAAATCATGGGACTTTGGGAAGATTAAGATATGGTTTTTTCAAGGATGCATGCAAAAAATCAGACCGATATTCAATTTCTAGGTCTGAATTTGGACTTCTTCCTCCTTAGAAAAAAGGTATTTACTTGTGCAAAACTGGCAACTGCAAATAAGGCTATTATAGGGGGAGCAGTTGCCTGCCTTCCCACACCCGTGGTGGGTTGTGCACCTGGTGCACGACGAGATGCCCCGGATGCTTGACTTGGTGCCCCATGAGGTGCGCCTGGTGCACCTTATTCTTGACTCGGTGCCTGACGAGATGCGCCTGATGCTTGACCTGGTGCCGGACGAGGTGCACACGGTGCCTGACGCGGTGCAACCGATGATAGACTACACTAAATATTGACCAAAACAAATGCAAAAACACTATCAAATAAGTTGGAGGAACTCAAAAATCGTGGGAGCACCAAACACAAAGCCTTGGTAGTTGCATACAAGGCAAGATTCCTATAGGTTAGGGGGAGCATGCATATTCAGATCAATGAAAAAATTCACCATGAAATCCAATGAGACTTGGAGGGGATGTTGGATATATTTAATTATGGACGCCTGCAAAAAAACCAGCTCAAAATTCAATGCCGGGGTATGCTTTTCCATTTTTTTCGGATTTTCTCAATTTTCACTTGTTCAGGTTTTCAGTCATATTCCTATTTGCAGCCGTTTCCGCCTGCAGAGCATTCAGGACTGCAGTGACCGGATCCGGTGGCAAAGGACCTGCACCACGTGCCCCACGGCGACCTCGTGCCCTACTCATGATATCTGTACATGTAACACAAAGGAATGAGTTGATCAGACCCACACTGAGGAATCACATATACATTAATCATAAATAGTTCACAGATAGCTATGGCACACAAGATACAACACACACAATCAATCAGAGTTCCCTCACAAAACTGCTCTGATACCATAAAATGTAACAGCCCGTTGTACACCGGTATTGTTAACATTGATTATGATATTAAGCGCAGTTACAATCACAGTGATTGGGTTAATTAATTTACGGGCAAATTTTTTCTTTTCACATATTCCTTTTCTTACATCAATACATTTTCCGTAATCAATTAAAACCACACTATAATTGTAAAAGCAATTTGCGGAAGCATACATTTTTGCTAACATCATTCACCCTTCTTTTTATTCCATTCATTTAAACTCACCATCTTACTCTCACCTTTTACCAAGTTATAGTCCTTTACGTTGTCTACGCGTGGTTTCAAACCACGTATCATTTGGAGTTCTACCCATCAAGTTAAGCCCCTTTCCTTTAGTCTAGAAAAACCTGAATTTTCGAAAATTACACTGTGGTAATCGATTACCAGTGGGTGGTAATCGATTACCACCTGTCAAAAATGAGGCAGTAGCTAAATTTCTCAATCCTCTGCTCTGGTAATCGATTACCAACTTTGGGTAATCGATTACCTCACATGGTAATCGATTACCAAAGGCCAGTAATCGATTACCAGTGAGGACAGTAGCCAATTTTTCGTCCCCTGTTGCATGGTAATCGATTACCATGCCTTGGGTAATCGATTACTATGCAGCAAAATGACAGATTACAGCATTTTAAGCCCCAAAAAGGTTGTGTAATCCATCCCTAACCCCTTGGTACTCCACACAACATATAATCATGTCCTAATGTAGGCTCTAGGCCCTTCTATCATCCAATTTCCTTAAAACATGCATCATTTACAAAGTCCTCAAATAATGGCCATTTACATACAAATATGGACCATTTTTACAACATGAATACCAAGACTTCAAGGCTATGAATGTGGCAATGGACAAGTCCCATGCTCACTCAAAATATACAGTTATCCATGCCATGAATAATGAAACATAAACAAGACTTAGCATATAATCATGAACACTAACAAAAGCATGGAAATAACATCATGCAATATGTTCATGACCTAAGTCTCAAAATACTAATGGTATGCTATGTGCACTCCATAACTCCTCCAAAATGTCATGCAATCCCAATGCACCGCATGCCAATCCAATGTCCACTATACGGGCTTCTTGCCCGAAGCTCCTCCCGGCTCATAGTGACCTGAAATGTGGTCCCCCAAACACGGGGTGAGATATACGGATATATCTCAGTAAACCAATGGAGCTAGAGGCTCTCTCCACTCCATGGCTCACTAAAATGTATAAATATGACATCATGTAATATGCAAGCAATACAATATCACCATCCAACTGGAGACAACCCAAGAACATCCACACATGGATTCATGTTCAAGGACTCCATCATATAACTCCCGAGACAATCCTGGCGCCTCTCCCATGGTTGAGAAGACTCCATGGCAATACCCAACCGGAACTCCTCATGAGCCCTATCCGGCGGATGTCCCACGTTTGGATCATCCTGGCGCCGCTCCCAGAGTCGACTCCACGGCAAAACCCGACTGGCATTCTCACAAGGATGAACCCAGCGGATGTCCAAACTCCACACGTCAACTGGCCAGTGACCAAACAATTTTCACAAAATACAAGCAATATGCATACAAGAACACATTCACACCATGCCATAACCACATCATCCAACCACTACCTCCCTCTAGGTGTGGTGGAGCACACTAGGGATTAAACCCAAGTTCCAAGAGTTTACCTCAATACGAGCAATCCGTTCCAAACGTATGCTCCCAATCAACTTTTCACAATCCCGTCCGTGTGAGGCACCCTACAACAATCATCAAATCCAAATTACACCAAAACTCATTTTTCATGAAAATTCCTCAAATTCCCCTAAGTTAAAACCTATATTTTCCACCAAAAATTAACATGGCATTTCTAGCTTACAAACATGATTCTAAGGCCTTTTCATCTAATAGCATTTTTCCATTTGGGCTCTCTATCATCACACATCTAAAATCAAAGCTTAGAACATAAATTCCTAGATCTATGAAATCAACCATAAAAATACCACAAATATACTCACAATGTGTTGTATGTTCACCACCAAGGCTTCACTAAACCATTAGAAGATCAAAACTTCCAAGAAAGCTCCATGAACACTACGGGTCGGATCTGTTTTTGCCCAAAACGCGGCCAAGGAGGTGGATTCAAGGCTTCTAAGTGTTACCAATGGATCTAGAAGGTTGTTTACAATAGATTTCGACACCGGAATCAAGCGATTCGGTGAAGGAATGAAGAAATGGGAAGAATGGAGAGAAATGGGGTTTTGGTTCTTTTCTTCACAGAGGGCGCACGGGAATGAAGGAGGAAGGAGGGAAAGAAAAGAAGAAAAAGAGGGTGGGGGCCAAGTGACTTCGGTCACACGGATCCCACACGCGATCTAACTTTAACCCCGATAAAAATTCCGATCATGAATTCCTAATCTACATATTTTTCCAGTCCATGACATATTTTTATTTCTCCAAAATATTGATAAAAATTTCACGCCTATCGGTACACTCACACCAGTGTTTAACACTTAAAAATCACTATTCATCAATTTTTCCCAAATTTGCCTATTCACTCAATTTTCCGCCCTGATTCCATTTCCAGTATTACTTTTGTCATATGAAATCTCTAACTCAGTATCTATGCCTCAGAACACACGGTTGGCAAATTACCATTTTGCCCTTTTTGCCCATTTTGGCCATAATTCTTGGATTTTCACTAATCCACCAATTTTCCTTTCACATTATAATATAGAAATTTACATTTAAATATATGAGGTGTTATATTCACCCCACCTTTTAGAAATTTTGTCCACAAAATTAAATCATACCTGCTCGCTAACTCAGGATACAGCCGGAGAATCTCGTCCTCCCGCTCCCAAGTAGCCTCCTCAGGTGTGCGGCCTTCCCACTGAATCTTCAGCATGGGAATCACTTTACTTCTCAATCGCTTTTCACTGCGATCCAATACTGCAATAGGACCGATGGGAGTCTTCAAGTTCTCCTTGATTTCAATATTATCCGGTATCACCACATGTGATTCATCCGGAACATAACGTCGCAACTGCGACACATGAAAAACATCATGTAGATTAGATAATTGCGGGGGTAAGGCAAGCTGATAGGCCACTAATCCGACTCTTTTCATAATTTGATACGGCCCTATGAATCGTGGACTCAGCTTCCTCACACCCAACGCACGGCCAACACCTGTGACCGGAGATAACCGTACCAAAACGTGGTCACCTTCCTCAAATTCCAGCGGTCTATGCTTATTGTCATAGTAACTTTTCTGCCGATTCTGTGCCTGTTTCAATTTTTCCCTGATCATTTCAATTTGCACTGTTGTTTCCTGCACAAAATCCGGACCAAATCTTTCTTTATCGCCTACCTCAGTCCAACAAGTGGGCGTACGACACCTCCTGCCATACAAAACCTCATATGGTGCCATACCCAGACTGGAATGAAAACTGTTATTATAAGAAAACTCCACCAGTGGCAAGTACTTATCCCAAGCATTACCCTGTTCCAATGTGCAAGCTCTCAACATATCCTCAAGTGTCTGTATGGTCCTCTCAGTCTGACCATCAGTCTGCGGGTGATAAGCAGTGCTCAGTCGAAGCTGAGTGCCAAAAGCCTGCTGCAAAGCTCCCCAAAAGCGCGAAGTAAACTTCGGGTCCCGATCACTCACAATGCTAATCGGTATCCCATGGAGTCTAACAATCTCCTTTACATAAAGTGTAGCCAACTTCTCCGTGGTGAAATCCACTCGTATTGGTAGAAAATGTGCAGACTTCGTGAGTCGGTCCACAATAACCCAAATCGAATCATAACCAGCTTGAGTTCGCGGCAATCCCACAACAAAATCCATTGAAATACTCTCCCATTTCCATTCTGGTATATCCAGCGGCTGAAGTAATCCAGCAGGTTTCTGATGCTCTATTTTCACTTTTTGACAAACCAAGCACTTAGACACGTACTCGGCAACATCCCTTTTTATCCCAGGCCACCAGAACTTAACCTTCAAATCTTGATACATTTTTGTGGCACCTGGGTGGATAGCATATTGACCCTTATGGGCCTCAGTCATAACTTCCTCTGCAAGTTCCTTGGGCACCACAATCCTGCCCTGATATAATAATAATCCCTGTTCATTAACAGATATGCCACTCTGGCCTTTCAAATACTTTATACTCTCATTTCGAATCTGAGTCTCTTTAATTTTCTCGTGCAGCTCGTTCTCAATTCGAGTTAACTCCATATCACACATTCTTCCTGCAAAGAAATCCGTTATTTTCATGTCACGAAATTGCTCAATCACTTCATTGTCCCACATCATCATATGAG
Source organism: Gastrolobium villosum (assembly GCA_032173675.1). NCBI lineage: Eukaryota > Viridiplantae > Streptophyta > Magnoliopsida > Fabales > Fabaceae > Gastrolobium > Gastrolobium villosum. The sequence continues at coordinate 60,181 of JAVKPL010001643.1, forward strand.
ATAAGTTAACCGACTTCCTACTTAATGCATCGGCCACAACATTGGCCTTCCCCGGGTGGTATTTCAGCTCAAAGTCATAATCTTTCAAGAATTCAACCCATCTACGCTGCCTCATATTCAGCTCCTTCTGATCAAATAAATATTTCAAGCTTTTATGGTCGCTGAACACAGCAAATTTCATCCCATACAGGAAGTGCCTCCAGATTTTCAAGGCAAACACAATCGCAGCCAATTCCAAGTCGTGCGTCGGGTAATTTTCTTCATGTGGCCTTAACTGCCTAGACGCATAAGCAATCACTTTTCCTTCCTGCATCAGCACGCTCCCTAAACCTTTCTTAGAAGCATCACAATATCACACAAACTCACCCTCCGGATCCGGTAGAGTTAACACCGGAGCAGTGGTCAATTTCTCTTTAAGTAGCAGAAAATAGTCCTCACATTCCTGGGTCCACACAAAAGGAGTATCCTTTCGTGTCAATCGGGTCAACGGTAGAACCATTGCAGAAAATCCCTGTATGAATCGGCGATAATAGCCAGCAAGCCCCAGAAAACTTCTAATCTCAGTCACAGTCTTAGGTCGTTCCCAGTCACTTACCGCTTCAATCTTGCTTGGATCCACTGCAACACCACTTGCAGAAATAACATGACCCAAAAATTGCACCTCAGACAACCAGAATTCACACTTAGACGGTTTAGCATATAGTTTCTTATCCTTCAACACCTGCAACACAGTCCTCAAATAGTCGATGTGCTCCTCTTTACTCTTAGAATAGATCAAAATGTCATCAATAAATACAATCACGAACTAGTCTAAATACGGTTTAAAGATGCGGTTCATATAGTCCATGAACACCGCGGGGGCATTAGTAAGCCCAAAAGGAATCACTTGATATTCAAAATGTCCATATCTGGATCGGAAAGCTGTTTTAGGTACATCCTCCGGTTTAATCCGAATCTGGTGATATCCGGACCGGAGATCAATCTTTGAAAACACACAGGCATCCCTCAACTGATCTAATAAATCATCAATACGCGGTAATGGGTACCGGTTCTTAATATTCACTTTATTCAACTGTCGGTAGTCAGTGCACAATCTCATGCTACCGTCCTTTTTCTTTACAAATATCACCGGTGCTCCCCACGGAGACACACTCGGCCTAATAAAATTCTTCGCAGATAGTTCTTCAATGTGTTTCTTCAACTCGACCAACTCAAGTGGCGACATCCGGTATGGAGCCAAGGAGATCGGCCCCACACCAGGCAATAGGTCAATCGAGAATTCAATCTCTCTCTCTGGCGGGAATTCCGGTATCTCATCCGGAAATACATCCTCAAACTCATTAACAACCGGAATATTAGAAATCTCTTCCTTTTTATCACCCACCAATCCGCCCAACAAGACATAACCCAAATCTCCAGCCTTCAAGGCTTTCACAGTTTGACTTACAGACAAATACAGAGACGGACAACCAGACGGCCTCTCGTGAGATAACAACAACCTCTTCCCGCAGCAATCAATCATTGCGCAGTTCCGAGACAACCAATCCATCCCCAAAATTAAATTGACAGAGGCCAGGGGTAAGATAACTAAATCAATGGTGTAACCCCTGCCTAAATAAGTAAACTTCACATCTTCACAAATCCAAGACGACTCACTAACCTCTCCTGTAGCGGTAGTAATACGCATCGGAGGAACCATCCGTGTTACCTTTAAGTCCAACGCCTTAGCCACATAGTCCGCCACAAATGAATGTGTTGCTCCCGAATCAAACAACACAGATAAATCAACATTAGAGAGAAAAATTATACCTTTGACCAAATTCGGAGCCTTTTCAGTACGTTCTGCATTGGTAGTATAAACTCGTCCCACAGTAGGAACAACAGCAATAGGAGTAGCAGTAGTATTAGCTTCTGGCAAGGCCTGCAGATTCGCAGCCTGCCCCGAAGAAGATGGACAATTTCTCGCAAAGTGGCCACTCTGACCACACCTAAAACAGTTCGACGAACCAGCACCGCATACACCTCTGTGGTATTTCCCACACTTCCCACATTGTGGGGTAAAATATCTGTTCGAAGCACCACCACCACCAGTATTTCCACCCCTCTTGAACTGACCAGGAGGCTGCCTCACATGCAACCCCCTACCCCTGTTATTATTATTAAAACCTCCTCTATTAGTATTTCCAGAAGGACCAGGTGTCCTCTTAACATCTTGCTCTTTTGCTGACTCAGATTTCGGATACCTTCCATAAACAGTCTCGACCCTCTTACATTGGGTCACCAAATCAGCAAAGTTCCTCACCGCAGTATTAGACATCCTCTTTGCAATCTTCTCACTCAGCCCTCTTTGAAATTTAGCTGACAAGAATTCCGGAGTAGGTAGAGTACCTCCATAATTAGCAAACTTGACAAGTTCATTAAATTTTGCCACATAGGCATCCACAGTCATGACTCCCTGTACCAAATTATCAAATTCACCTTGCTTTGCCTCCCAAACATCGCGGGGAAAATATTCTTCATGAAACAGACCTTCGAACAAAGCCCAAGTAAGGACCTCACCCTGAATAACAAATGGGCGAGACACATTGTCCCACCACTCTTGGGCATCACCCTCCAGCATATAAACAGAATACAATAACTTCTGCGGATCTTGGCATCTCATCACCTGAAAAATCTTATCCATTCCCCTCAACCAAGCAGTAACCTCCTTTGGGTCCCTTGACCCCAGAAATGCGGGTGGCTTATGTTTCCTAAAGGATATGAGCCTACGCTCATCATCAGCATTATCAATAACCTGCCCCGCAGCCCCAGTGGATTGGGCAACAGATGACGGATCAAGAACATAGCTAGGGTCAGTAGTAGTATGATGACTAGCCTCACCAGTGTGGTGACTAGCCCCACTCTCCCCCTGTTGAGGAGTAACAGATGGCGTCGGTGTAGGAGTCACCATAGCCGTATGTGGAGGTGAATTATCCCTCCTAGGACGAGCTCTATCCGCCCTCATCTCAGCCATAAAGGCCTGCATCATATCCTGATTGGTCTTCATCAGGTTTTCAGTCATATTCCTATTTGCAGCAGTTTCCGCCTGCAGAGCATTCAGGACTGCAGTGACCGGATCCGGTGGCAAAGGACCTGCACCACGTGCCCCACGGCGACCTCGTGCCCTACTCATGATATCTGTACATGTAACACAAAGGAATGAGTTGATCAGACCCACACTGAGGAATCACATATACATTAATCATAAATAGTTCACAGATAGCTATGGCACACAAGATACAACACACACAATCAATCAGAGTTCCCTCACAAAACTGCTCTGATACCATAAAATGTAACAGCCCGTTGTAAACCGGTATTGTTAACATTGATTATGATATTAAGCGCAGTTACAATCACAGTGATTGGGTTAATTAATTTACGGGCAAATTTTTTCTTTTCACATATTCCTTTTCTTACATCAATACATTTTCCGTAATCAATTAAAACCACACTATAATTGTAAAAGCAATTTGCGGAAGCATACATTTTTGCTAACATCATTCACCCTTCTTTTTATTCCATTCATTTAAACTCACCATCTTACTCTCACCTTTTACCAAGTTATAGTCCTTTACGTTGTCTACGCGTGGTTTCAAACCACGTATCATTTGGAGTTCTACCCATCAAGTTAAGCCCCTTTCCTTTAGTCTAGAAAAACCTGAATTTTCGAAAATTACACTGTGGTAATCGATTACCAGTGGGTGGTAATCGATTACCACCTGTCAAAAATGAGGCAGTAGCTAAATTTCTCAATCCTCTGCTCTGGTAATCGATTACCAACTTTGGGTAAACGATTACCTCACATGGTAATCGATTACCAAAGGCCAGTAATCGATTACCAGTGAGGACAGTAGCCAATTTTTCGTCCCCTGTTGCATGGTAATCGATTACCATGCCTTGGGTAATCGATTACTATGCAGCAAAATGACAGATTACAGCATTTTAAGCCCCAAAAAGGTTGTGTAATCCATCCCTAACCCCTTGGTACTCCACACAACATATAATCATGTCCTAATGTAGGCTCTAGGCCCTTCTATCATCCAATTTCCTTAAAACATGCATCATTTACAAAGTCCTCAAATAATGGCCATTTACATACAAATATGGACCATTTTTACAACATGAATACCAAGACTTCAAGGCTATGAATGTGGCAATGGACAAGTCCCATGCTCACTCAAAATATACAGTTATCCATGCCATGAATAATGAAACATAAACAAGACTTAGCATATAATCATGAACACTAACAAAAGCATGGAAATAACATCATGCAATATGTTCATGACCTAAGTCTCAAAATACTAATGGTATGCTATGTGCACTCCATAACTCCTCCAAAATGTCATGCAATCCCAATGCACCGCATGCCAATCCAATGTCCACTATACGGGCTTCTTGCCCGAAGCTCCTCCCGGCTCATAGTGACCTGAAATGTGGTCCCCCAAACACGGGGTGAGATATACGGATATATCTCAGTAAACCAATGGAGCTAGAGGCTCTCTCCACTCCATGGCTCACTAAAATGTATAAATATGACATCATGTAATATGCAAGCAATACAATATCACCATCCAACTGGAGACAACCCAAGAACATCCACACATGGATTCATGTTCAAGGACTCCATCATATAACTCCTGAGACAATCCTGGCGCCTCTCCCATGGTTGAGAAGACTCCATGGCAATACCCAACCGGAACTCCTCATGAGCCCTATCCGGCGGATGTCCCACGTTTGGATCATCCTGGCGCCGCTCCCAGAGTCGACTCCACGGCAAAACCCGACTGGCATTCTCACAAGGATGAACCCAGCGGATGTCCAAACTCCACACGTCAACTGGCCAGTGACCAAACAATTTTCACAAAATACAAGCAATATGCATACAAGCACACATTCACACCATGCCATAACCACATCATCCAACCACTACCTCCCTCTAGGTGTGGTGGAGCACACTAGGGATTAAACCCAAGTTCCAAGAGTTTACCTCAATACGAGCAATCCGTTCCAAACGTATGCTCCCAATCAACTTTTCACAATCCCGTCCGTGTGAGGCACCCTACAACAATCATCAAATCCAAATTACACCAAAACTCATTTTTCATGAAAATTCCTCAAATTCCCCTAAGTTAAAACCTATATTTTCCACCAAAAATTAACATGGCATTTCTAGCTTACAAACATGATTCTAAGGCCTTTTCATCTAATAGCATTTTTCCATTTGGGCTCTCTGTCATCACACATCTAAAATCAAAGCTTAGAACATAAATTCCTAGATCTATGAAATCAACCATAAAAATACCACAAATATACTCACAATGTGTTGTATGTTCACCACCAAGGCTTCACTAAACCATTAGAAGATCAAAACTTCCAAGAAAGCTCCATGAACACTACGGGTCGGATCTGTTTTTGCCCAAAACGCGGCGAAGGAGGTGGATTCAAGGCTTCTAAGTGTTACCAATGGATCTAGAAGGTTGTTTACAATAGATTTCGACACCGGAATCAAGCGATTCGGTGAAGGAATGAAGAAATGGGAAGAATGGAGAGAAATGGGGTTTTGGTTCTTTTCTTCACAGAGGGCGCACGGGAATGAAGGAGGAAGGAGGGAAAGAAAAGAAGAAAAAAAGGGTGGGGGCCAAGTGACTTCGGTCACACGGATCCCACACGCGATCTAACTTTAACCCCGATAAAAATTCCGATCATGAATTCCTAATCTACATATTTTTCCAGTCCATGACATATTTTTATTTCTCCAAAATATTGATAAAAATTTCACGCCTATCGGTACACTCACACCAGTGTTTAACACTTAAAAATCACTATTCATCAATTTTTCCCAAATTTGCCTATTCACTCAATTTTCCGCCCTGATTCCATTTCCAGTATTACTTTTGTCATATGAAATCTCTAACTCAGTATCTATGCCTCAGAACACACGGTTGGCAAATTACCATTTTGCCCTTTTTGCCCATTTTGGCCATAATTCTTGGATTTTCACTAATCCACCAATTTTCCTTTCACATTATAATATAGAAATTTACATTTAAATATATGAGGTGTTATAGCGGCTAGCCCATGGTGCACCACGACTCATTTTGGTGCACCCCGGCACATTCTGGTGCAACGCGGCTAGCCCATGGTGCACCACGGCTCATTCAGGTACACCATAGCTCATTCTCGTGCACTTCGGCTAGCCCAAAGTGCACAACGGCTCATTCTGGTGCACTGTGGCTAGCCCAAAGTGCACAACGGCTCATTCTGGTGCACCATAGCTCATTCTGGTGTGCCGCGGCTAGCCCATGGTGCACCACGACTCAATTCTGGTGCACCGCGGCTCATTCTGGTGCACTGCGGCTAGCCCATGGTGCACCACGGCTCATTCCGGTGCACCGCGGCTAACCCATGGTGCACGAAGGCTAATTCTGCTGCACCGCGGCTCATTTTTGTGCACCTCGGCTAGCCCATGGTGCACCACGGCTCATTTTGGGGCACCGGGGCTATCCCAGGGTGCACCACGGCTCATTCTGGTGCACCGTGGCTAGCCAGTAGTCCACCACGCCTCATTTTTGTGCACCGCGGCTAGCCCATGGTGCACCCCGGCTCATTCTGGTGCACTGCGGCTCTTTCTGGTGCACCCGATGATAGACTACACTAAAAATTGACCAAAACAAATGTAGAAACACTATCAAATGGGTTTGAGGAACTCAAAAATCGTGGGAGCACCACACACAAACTCTTGGCTAATCAAAATTCGATGCCTGGGTACCATTTTCCATTTTTTCGGATTTTCTCAAATTACGCCTCTTGAAAAATTAATATTAAATTAATCCCATGGAGAAAAATCATGAAACTTTGGAAACAATAAGATATGTTTTTTTCAAGCATGTATGCAAAAAATCAGACTGAAATTCAATTTCTAGGTTCGATTTGGACTTCTTCCTCCTCGCAAAAAAATGAGTCTAGTTGTGCAAAACTGGTAACTGCATATAAGGCTATTATATGGGGGGAGGAGGCATAGGCTCCAAAAATTTATTAAAAACAATCCTTCCATGAAATCCAATGAAACTTGGAAGGGATGTTGGATATATTTAAGCATGGATGCTTGCAAAAAACCAGATCAAAATTCGATGCCTAGAGTACGATTTTCCATTTTTTTGGATTTTCTCAAATCGCGTCTCTTGAAAAATTAATATTAAATTAATTCCATCTAGAAAAATCATGAGACTTTGGGAACAATAAGATATGATTTTTACAAGAATGCATGCAAAAAAACAGACCAAAATTTAATTTCTAGGTCCGAATTTGGACTTCTTCTTCCTCCTCAGAAAAAAGGTATCTACTTGTGCAAAACTGGCAACTGCATATAAGGCTATTATAGGGGAAAGCAGTTGCCTGCCTTCCCACGCCTGCGGTGGGCTGTGTAGGGGCACCATAGGGGGCTCTCTCTAGAGCTCGTGCAAGCCTTCCCATGCTTGTGGGGCCTAGGTATTGTGTACATCACCGAGGGAGGTGGGTTAGGCCTTTGACATGGGGACACAATTGCGATGACTGCCGAGTTGCCTGAGTGGGACGTGTTTCGGGGGAATTCCTTCACAATGCGCTCGGGCCCATGTCCCGTTGCATTGAGGTCGAATTCCCATAATAACTTGACGATGATTTAGCATCGTTGATGCATGTGCGGCGGTTCGTTTTGGGGACTTACCCTGGTCCCGGCTGTTATTGCCTTACGTGCATCGTTGATCTTATGGAGGCACCCGGATGAGTCACGACTGAACAAGTTGTGAAAGGAATTGACGGTGGAGAGGGCTGGTTCTTGATGGTATCGATCATGCCTAGCGAGATGGACATGGCGCTACCGGATGCTTCCATCGCGCGCATGCCGTCAAAAGAAATTTTTTTTGTGAAGTTTTCGAAGGAAAATGGATTCCGTCGAAGATTTTTGTCGGAAAATGAGTTCTGTCGAAAATGGATGAATAAAATAAATGAAAAAGAAATTGATTTTGTGAAGTTTTTCGACGGAAAATGAATTTCGTCGAAAACGGATGAATAAGATAAATGGAAAAGAAATTCATATTGTCAAGTTTTTTGACGGAAAATGGATTCCGTCGAAAATGGATGAATAAAATAAATGCAAAAGAAATTGATTTTGTGAAGTTTTTTGACGGAAAATGGATTCCGTCGAAAATGGATGAATAAAATAAATTCAAAAGAAATTTTTTTTGCGAAGTTTTTTGATGGAAAGCGGATTCCGTCGAAAATGGATGAATAAAATAAATGCAAAAGAAATTGATTTTGTGAAGTTTTCGACGGAAAATGGATTCCGTCGAAGATTTTTGACGGAAACTATATTCCATCGAAAACGGATGAATAAAATAAATGCAAAAGAAATTGATTTTGTGAAGTTTTTCGATGGAAAAAGAATTTCGTTGAAAACGGATTAATAAAATAAATGCAAAAGAAATTGATTTTTTGAAGTTTTTCGACGGAAAATGGATTCCTTAGAAGATTTTTGACGGAAAACGGATTCTGACGAAAATGGATGAATAAAATAATAGCAAAAGAATTTAATTTTTGTGTTGTTTTTCGAAGGAAAATGGATTCTGTTGAAAACGGATGAATAAAATAATTGCAAAAGAAATTGTTTTTGCGAAGTTTTTCGACGAAAAAGGAAATCCGTCGAAGATTTTTGACGGAAAACGGATTAATAAAATAAATTGAAAAAGAAATTGATTTTGTAAAGTTTTTCGAAAGAAAATGAATTCCGTCGAAAACTGATGAATAAAATAAATGCAAAAGAAATTAATTTTGTGAAGTTTATCGACGAAAAAAGGATTCTGTCGTAGATTTTTGACGGAAAATGAATTCCGTCGAAAATGGATGAATAAAATAAATGCAAAAGAAATTGATTTTGTGAAGTTTTCGACGAAAAATGGATTCCGTCGAAGATTTTTGACAGAAAATGAATTCCGTCGAAAATGGATGAATAAAATAAATGCAAAAGAAATTGATTTTGTGAAGTTTTTCGACGGAAAATGGATTCCGATGAAAATGGATGAATAAAATAAATGCAAAAGAAAGTGATTTTGTGAAGTTTTTCGACGAAAAAGGAAATCCGTCGAAGATTTTTGACGTAAAACGAATTCCGTCAAAAATGGATGAATAAAATAAATTGGAATAGTAATTGATTTTGTAAAGTTTTTCGACGGAAAATGGATTCCGTCGAAAACGGATGAAAAAAATAAATGCAAAAGAAATTGATTTTGTGAAGTTTTTTGACGGAAAATGCATTCCGACGAAGATTTTTCACGGAAAATGTATTCCGTTGAAAATGGAAGAATAAAATAAATGCAAAAGAAATTGATTTTGTGTAGTTTTTCGAAGGAAAATGGATTCCGTTGAAAACGGATGAATAAAATAAATGCAAAAGAAATTGATTTTGTGAAGTTTTTCGACGGAAAATGGATTGCATCGATGATTTTTGACTGAAAATGAAATTCGTCGAAAATGGATGAATAAAATAAATGCAAAAGAAATTGATTTTATGAAGTTTTTCGAAGGAAAAGGGATTCCGGCGAAAACAGATGAATAAAATAAATGCAAAATATATAGATTTTGTGAAGATTTTCGACGGAAAACGGATTCCGTCGAAAATGGATGAGTAAAATAAATGCAAAAGAAATTGATTTTGTGAAGTTTTTCGACGGAAAATGGATTTCGTCGATGATTTTTGACGGAAAATGAAATTCGTCAAAAATGGATGAATAAAATAAATGCAAAAGAAATTGATTTTATGAAGTTTTTTGACGGAAAATGGATTCCGTCGAAAATGGATGAATAAAATAAATTCAAAAGAAATTGTGTTTGCGAAGTTTTTTGACGAAAAATGGATTCCGTCGAAAATGGATAAATAAAATAAATGCAAAAGAAAATGATTTTGTGAAGTTTTCGACGGAAAATGGATTCCGTCGAAGATTTTTGACGGAAAATGTATTCCGCTGAAAACGGATGAATAAAATAAATGCAAAAGAAATTGATTTTGTTAAGTTTTACGACGAAAATGGATTCCGTCGAAAATGGATGAATAAAATAAATGCAAAAGAAATTGAGTTTGTGAAGTTTTTCGACGGAAAATGGATTTCGTAGAAGATTTTTGACGGAAAATGGATTCCGTCGAAGATTTTTGACAGAAAATGAACTCCGTCGAAAATGGATGAATAAAATAAATGCAAAAGAAATTGATTTTGTGAAGTTTTTTGACGGGAAATGAATACCGTCGAAAATGGATGAATAAAATAAATGCAAAAGAAATTTTTGTCTGAGTTGTTTTTCGAAGGAAAATGGAAAAAAATTGATTTTGTGAAGTTTTTCGACGAAAAAGGAAATCAGTCGAAGATTTTTTGACGGAAAACGAATTCCGTCGAAAACGGATGAATAAAATAAATTGGAAAATAATTTGATTTTGTAAAGTTTTTTGAAGGAAAATGGATTCGATCGAGAACGGATGAATAAAATAAATGCAAAAGAAATTGATTTTGTCAACTTTTTCGACGGAAAATGGATTCTGTCGAAGATTTTTGACGAAAAATGAATTCCGACAAAAATGGATGAATAAAATAAACGCAAAAGAAATTAATTTTGTGAAGTTTTTTTACGGAAAATGGATTCCGTCGAAAATGGATGAATAAAATAAATGCAAAAGAAATTGATATTGTGAATTTTTTTGATGGAAAATGGATTCCGTCGAAAATGGATGAATAAAATAAATGCAAAAGAAATTGATTTTATGAAGTTTTTCGACGAAAAATGGATTCCGTCGAAGATTTTTGACGGAAAATGGATTCCGTCGAAGATTTTGGTCGGAAAATGAATTCCATCGAAAATGGAGGAATAAAATAAATGCAAAAGAAATATATTTTGTGAAGTTTTTCGACGGAAAACAAATTCCGTCTAAAACGGATGAATAAAATAAATGCAAAAGAAATTAATTTTGTGATGTTTTTCGAAGCAAAATGGATTCCGTTGAAAACAGATGAATAAAATAAATGCAAATGAAATTGATTTTGTGAAGTTGTTCGACGAAAAAGGAAATCAGTCGAAGATTTTTTACGGAAAATGAAATTCATCGAAAACGGATGAATAAAATAAATAGGAAAAGAAATTGATTTTGTGAAGTTTTTCGACGGAAAACGGATTCCGTCGAAAATGGATGAGTAAAATAAATGCAAAAGAAATTGATTTTATGAAGTTTTTCGACAGAAAATTGATTTCGTCGATGATTTTGGACGGAAAATGAATTCCGTCGAAAACGGATGAATAAGATAAATGGAAAAGAAATTCATTTTGTGAAGTTTTTTGAAGGAAAACGGATTCCGTCGAAAACTGGTGAATAAAATAAATGCAAAAGAAATTGATTTTGTATTGTTTTTCGAAGGAAAATGGATTCCGTTGAAAACGGATGAATAAAATAAATGCAAAAGAAATTGATTTTGTGAAGTTTTTCGACGAAAAAGGAAATCCGTTGAAGATTTTTGACGTAAAACGAATTCCGTCAAAAATGGATGAATAAAATAAATTGGAAAAGAAATTGATTTTGTAAAGTTTTTTGACGGAAAACGGATTCCGTCGAAGATTTTTGACGGAAAATGTATTCCGTCGAAAATGGATGAATAAAATTAATGCAAAAGAAATTTGTTTTGTGAAGTTTTTCTACGGAAAATGAATTCCGTCGAAAATGGATGAATAAAAAAACTGCAAAAGAAATTGATTTTGTGAAGTTTTTCGACGGAAAATGGATTCCGTCGAAGATTTTTGACAGAAAATGAATTCCGTCGAAAATGGTTGAATAAAATAAATGCAAAAGAAATTGATTTTGTGTTGTTTTTCGATGGAAAATGGATTCCGTTGAAAATGGATGAATAAAATTAATGGAAAGAAATTGATTTTGTGAAGTTTTTCGACTAAAAAGGAAATCAGTTGAAGATTTTTGACGGAAAATGAATTCTGTCGAAAATGGATAAATAAAATAAATTGGAAAATAATTTGATTTTGTAAAAATTTTCGAAGCAAAATGGATTCCGTCAAAAACGGATGAATAAAATAAATGCAAAAGGAATTGTTTTTGTGATGTTTTTCGACGGAAAACGGATTCCGTCGAAGATTTTTGACGGAAAATGAATTCCGTCGAAAATGGATGAATAAAATAAATGCAAAAGAAATTGATTTTGTGATGTTTTTTGACGGAAAACGGATTCCGTTGAAAATGGATGAATAAAATAAATGCAAAAGATATTGATTTTGTGTTGTTTTTTGAAGCAAAATGCATTCCGTTGAAAACGGATGAATAAAATAAATGCAAATGAAATTGATTTTTTGAAGTTTTTCGACGGAAAATGGATTCCTTAGAAGTTTTTTGACGGAAAACGGATTCTGACGAAAATGGATGAATAAAATAATAGCAAAAGAATTTAATTTTTGTGTTTTTTTCCGAAGGAAAATGGACTCCGTTGAAAACGGATGAATAAAATAAATGCAAAAGAAATTGTTTTTGCGAAGTTTTTCGACGAAAAAGGAAATCCGTCGAGATGCCCCGGATGCTTGACTTGGTGCCCCATGAGGTGCGCCTGCCTGCCTTCCCACACTCGCATCGGGCTGTGCACCTGGTGCCCGACGAGATTCCCCAGATGCTTGACTTGGTGCCCCATGAGGTGCGCCTGGTGCACCTTATGCTTGACTCGGTGCCTGACGAGATGCGCCTGATGCTTGACCTGGTGTCGGACGAGGTGCACCCGATCCCTGACGCGGTGCTCCCGATGATAGACTACACTAAAAATTGACCAAAACAAATGCAGAAACACTATCAAATAAGTTGGAGGAACTCAAAAATTGTGGGAGCACCACACACAAAGCCTTGGTAGTTGCATACAAGGCAAGGTTCCTATAGGTTAGGGGGAGCATGCATATTCAGATCAATGAAAAAATTCACCATGGTGCACCACGGCTCATTTTGGTGCACCGCCGCTATCCCATGGTCCACTGCGGCTCAGTCTGGTGTACTGCGGCTAGCCCATGGAGCACCACGGCTCATTCTGGTGAACCACGGCTCATTCTGGTGCACAGCGGCTAGCCCACGAAGCACCAAGGCTAATTTTGGTGCACCGCGGCTAGCCCATGGTGCACCACAACTAATTCTGGTGCACCGCGGCTCATTCTGGTGCACCCCGGCTCATTCTAGTGCACATCGGCTAACCCATGGTGCACCACGACTCATTTTGGTGCACCCCGGCACATTCTGGTGCAATGCGGCTAGCCCATGGTGCACCACGGCTCATTCAGGTACACCTTAGCTCATTCTCGTGCACTGCGGCTTGCCCATGGTGCACCCCGGCTCATTCTGGTGCACTGTGGCTAGCCCAAAGTGCACAACGGCTCATTCTGGTGCACCATAGCTCATTCTGGTGTACCGCGGCTAGCCCATGGTGCACCACGACTCAATTCTGGTGCACCGCGGCTCATTCTGGTGCACTGCGGCTAGCCCATGGTGCACCACGGCTCATTGCTGTGCACCACGGCTCATTCAGGTGCACCGCGGCTAACCCATGGTGCACGATGGCTCATTCTGCTGTACCGCGGCTCATTTTTGTGCACCTCGGCTAGCCCATGGTGCACCACGGCTCATTTTGGGGCACCGCGGCTATCCCAGGATCCACCACGGCTCATTCTGGTGCACCGTGGCTAGCCAGTAGTCCACCACGCCTCATTTTTGTGCACCGCGGCTAGCCAATGATGCACCCCGGCTCATTTTGGTGCACTGCGGCTCTTTCTGGTGCACCCGATGATAGACTACACTAAAAGTTGACCAAAACAAATGTAGAAACACTATCAAATGGGTTTGAGGAACTCAAAAATCGTGGGAGCACCACACACAAACTCTTGGCTAATCAAAATTCGATGCCTGGGTACGATTTTCCATTTTTTCGGATTTTCTCAAATTACGCCTCTTGAAAAATTAATATTAAATTAATCCCATGGAGAAAAATCATGAAACTTTGGGAACAGTAAGATATGGTTGTTCCAAGCATGTATGCAAAAAATCAGACTGAAATTCAATTTCTAGGTCCGAATTTGGACTACTTCCTCCTCGCAAAAAAAGAGTCTAGTTGTGCAAAACTGGTAACTGCATATAAGGCTATTATATGGGGGGAGGAGGCATAGGCTCCAAAAATTTATTAAAAAACAATCCCTCCATGAAATCCAATGAAACTTAGAGGGGATGTTGGATATATTTAAGCATGGATGCTTGCAAAAAACCAGATCAAAATTCGATGCCTAGGTACGAATTTCCATTTTTTTGGATTTTCTCAAATCATGCCTCTTGAAAAATTAATATTAAATTAATCCCATCTAGAAAAATCATGAGACTTTGGGAATAGTAAGATATGGTTTTTACAAGAATGCATACAAAAAATCATACCGAAATTTAATTTCTAGGTCCAAATTTGGACTTCTTCCTCCTCAGAAAAAAGGTATCTACTTGTGCAAAACTGGCAACTGCATATAAGGCTATTATAGGGGGAAGCAGCTGTCTGCCTTCCCACGCCTGCGGTGGGCTGTGTAGGGGCACCATAGGGGCTCTCCCCAGAGCTCGTGCAAGCCTTCCCATGCTTGTGGGGCCTAGGTATTGTGTACATCACCGAGGGAGGTGGGTTAGGCCTTTGACGCCTGCTAGGAGCAACGTCGTGCGCACCAATGTCCCGCTGTGTTGAGGTTGAGTTCCCACGACAATGTGGCGTGGTTCGTTCAGCCGTTGACGACGTAAGAGCAATGGATCCCGGGGGATCCCACGTGGGTGCTTGATTCCTTTCGCATCCGCAACCGAACGTCACCCATTCGGTGCATCCCTCTCGATTCCTGATGCCCTGGGGACACAATTGCGATGACTGCCGAGTTGCCTGAGTGGGACGTGTTTTGGGGGAATTCCTTTTCAATGCGCTCGGGCCCATGTTCCATTGCATTAAGGTCGAATTCCCATAATAACTTGACGATGATTTAGCATCGTTGATGCATGTGCGGCGGTTCGTTTTTGGGACTTACCCCGGTCCCGGCTGTTATTGCCTTACGTGCATCGTTGATCTTGTGGAGGCACCCGGATGAATCACGACTGAACAAGCTGTGAAAGGAATTGACGGCGGAGAGGGCTGGTTCTTGATGGTATCGATCATGCCTAGCGAGATGGACATGGCGCTACCGGATGCTTCCATCGCGTGCATGCCGTCAAAAGAAATTGTTTTTGTGAAGTTTTCGACGGAAAATGGATTCCGTCGAAGATTTTTGTCGGAAAATGAATTCTGTCGAAAATGGAAGAATAAAATAAATGAAAAAGAAATTGATTTTGTGAAGTTTTTCGACGGAAAATGAATTCCGTCGAAAACGGATGAATAAGATAAATGGAAAAGAAATTCATATTGTCAAGTTTTTTGACGGAAAATGGATTCCGTCGAAAATGGATGAATAAAATAAATGCAAAAGAAATTGATTTTGTGAAGTTTTTTGACGGAAAATGGATTCCGTCGAAAATGGATGAATAAAATAAATTCAAAAGAAATTTTTTTTGCGAAGTTTTTTGATGGAAAACGGATTCCGTCGAAAATGGATGAATAAAATAAATGCAAAAGAAATTGATTTTGTGTTGTTTTTCGATGGAAAATGGATTCCGTTGAAAATGGATGAATAAAATAAATGGAAAGAAATTGATTTTGTGAAGTTTTTCGACTAAAAAGGAAATCAGTTGAAGATTTTTGACGGAAAACGAATTCCGTCGAAAACGGATGAATAAAATAAATTGGAAAATAATTTGTTTTTGTAATGTTTTTCGAAGCAAAATGGATTCCGTCGAAACGGATGAATAAAATAAATGCAAAAGAAATTGTTTTTGTGAAGTTTTTCGACGGAAAACGGATTCCGTCGAAGATTTTTGACGGAAAACGAATTCCGTCGAAAATGGATGAATAAAATAAATGCAAGAGAAATTGATTTTGTGAAGTTTTTTGACGGAAAACGGATTCCGTCGAAAATGGATGAATAAAATAAATGCAAAAGATATTGATTTTGTGTTGTTTTTTGAAGCAAAATGGATTCAGTTGAAAACGGATGAATAAAATAAATGCAAATGAAATTGACTTTTTGAAGTTTTTCGACGGAAAATGGATTCCTTATAAGTTTTTTGACGGAAAATGGATGAATAAAATAATAGCAAAAGAATTTAATTTTTGTGTTGTTTTTCGAAGGAAAATGGATTCCGTTGAAAACGGATGAATAAAATAAATGCAAAAGAAATTGTTTTTGCGAAGTTTTTCGACGAAAAAGGAAATCCATCGAGGGATGCCCCGGATGCTTGACTTGGTGCCCCATGAGGTGCGCCTGCCTGCCTTCCCACACTCGCGTTGGGCTGTGCACCTGGTGCCCGATGAGATTCCCCGGATGCTTGACTTGGTGCCCCATGAGGTGCGCCTGGTGCACCTTATGCTTGACTCGGTGCCTGACGAGATGCGCCTGATGCTTGACCTGGTGTCGGACGAGGTGCACCCGGTGCCTGACGCGGTGCACCCGATGATAGACTACACTAAAAATTGACCAAAACAAATGCAGAAACACTATCAAATAAGTTGGAGGAACTCAAAAATCGTGGGAGCACCACACACAAAGCCTTGGTAGTTGCATACAAGGCGAGGTTCCTATAGGTTAGGTGGAGGTAACGATTCTCTGGTTAGTCTTTGATCGGATGGCCACCCTCGATTTTGGTGCACCACGGCTCATTGCGGTGCACCGCTGCTCATTCCGGTGCACCGCGACTTACCCATTGTGCACAACGGCTAATTCGGGTGCACCACGGCTCATTCTGGTGCACCGCTAACCCATGGTGCACCACGGCTCATTCTGGTGCACCTCGGCTAGCCCATGGTGCACCACAGCTCATTCTTTTGCACCGCGGCTATCCCATGGTGCACCACGGCTCATTCTGGTGCACCGCGGCTAGCCAATGGTCCACCACGCCTCATTCTGGTGCACCGCAGCTAGCCCATGGATGAATAAAATAAATGCAAAAGAAATTGATTATGTTGTTTTTCGATGGAAAATGGATTCCATTGAAAATGGATGAATAAAATAAATGGAAAGAAATTGATTTTGTGAAGTTTTTCGACTAAAAAGGAAATCAGTTGAAGATTTTTGACGGAAAACGAATTCCGTCGAAAACGGATGAATAAAATAAATTGGAAAATAATTTTATTTTGTAAAGTTTTTCGAAGAAAATGGATTCCGTCGAAAATGGATGAATAAAATAAATGCAAAAGAAATTGTTTTTGTGAATTTTTTTCGATGGAAAACGGATTCTGTCGAAGATTTTTGACGGAAAATGAATTCCGTCGAAAATGGATGAATAAAATAAATGCAAAAGAAATTGATTTTGTGAAGTTTTTCAACGGAAAACGGATTCCGTCGAAAATGGATGAATAAAATAAATGCAAAAGATATTGATTTTGTGTTGTTCTTTAAAGCAAAATGGATTCCGTTGAAAACGGATGAATAAAGTAAGTGCAAATGAAATTGATTTTTTGAAGTTTTTCGACGAAAATGGATTCCTTTGAAGATTTTTTACGGAAAACGGATTCTGACGAAAATGGATGAATAAAATAATAGCAAAAGAATTTAATTTTTGTGTTATTTTTCGAAGGAAAATGGATTCCGTTGAAAACGGATGAATAAAATAAATGCAAAAGAAATTGTATTTGCGAAGTTTTTCGACGAAAAAGGAAATCCGTCGAGATGCCCCGGATGCTTGACTTGGTGCCCCATGAGGTGCGCCTGCCTGCCTTCCCACACTCGCGTTGGGCTGTGCACATGGTGCCCGATGAGATGCCCCGGATGCTTAACTTGGTGCCCCATGAGGTGCGCCTGGTGCACCTTATGCTTGACTCGGTGCCGGACGAGATGCGCCTGATGTTTGACCTGGTGTCGGACGAGGTGCACCTGGTGCCTGACGCGGTGCACCCGATGATAGAGTACACTAAAAATTGAGTAAAACAAATGCAGAAACACTATCAAATAAGTTGGAGGAGCTCAAAAATCGTGGGAGCATGCAGTAGGAGGCCTCGGCCCCCCAGAGGCACGTGCCGTTGGTGAACACCGTAAGGCAGACGAGCCTATTATATGGGGGGGGAGGCATAGGCTCCAAAGATTCATTAAAAATCAATCCTTCCATGAAATCCAATGAAATTTGGAGAGGATGTTGGATATATTTAAGCATGGATGCTTGCAAAAAACCAGATCAAAATTCGATGCCTGGGTACGATTTTCCATTTTTTCGGATTTTCTCAAATTACGCCTCTTGAAAAATTAATATTAAATTAATCCCATGGAGAAAAATCATGAGACTTTGGGAACAATAAGATATGGTTTTTCCAAGCATGCATGTAAAAAATCAGACCAAAATTCAATTTCTAGGTCCGAAATTGGACTTCTTCCTCCTCAGAAAAAAGGTATTTACTTGTGCAAAACTGGCAACTGCATGTAAGGCTATTATAGGGGGAGCAGCTGCCTGCCTTCCCATGCCCGCGGTGGGCTGTGCACCTGGCGCCCGATGAGATGCCCCAGATGCTTGACATGGTGCCCCATGAGGCGCACCTGGTGCCTGACGTGGTGCCTCGACCGCCAGGCATGGTGCACCCTATGCTTGACTCGATGCCTGACGAGGTGCATGGAGTGGTGCACCAGGTGCCTGACGAGATGCGCTTGGTGCCGGACGAGGTGCACCCGGTTCGTGACGCGGTGCTCTCGATGATAGACTACACTAAAAATTGACCAAAACAAATGCAGAAACACTATCAAATGAGTTGGAGGAACTAAAAAATCGTGGGAGCACCACACACAAAGTCTTGGCAGTTGCATACAAGGCAAGGTTCCTATAGGTTAGGGAGAGCAGGGATATTCAGATCAATGTAAAGATTCTCCACGAAATCCAATGAAATTTGGAGGGGATGTTGGATATATTTAAGTATGGACGCCTGCAAAAAAGCAGCTCAAAATTCGATGTTGGGGTATGCTTTTCCATTTTTTCAGATTTTCTCAATTTTCGCTTGTTCAGGGATTGATAAAAAATATTTCGGGCACCGAAAAAGTGGTCCAAACGATGGAATTTGGCAAAAATAGGGTGGAGGTAATGATTCTCTGGTTAGTTTTGATCGTATGGCCACCCACTACAAATTAGGCCTTCTTCCTCCTCGCAAAAAAGGAGTCTAGTTGTGCAAAACTGGTAACTGCATATAAGGCTATTATATGGGGGGAGGAGGCATAGGCTCCAAAAATTTATTAAAAAACAATCCTTCCATGAAATCCAGTGAAACTTGGAGGGGATGTTGGATATATTTAAGCATGGATGCTTGCAAAAAACCAGATCAAAATTCGATGCCTAGGTACGATTTTCCATTTTTTGGATTTTCTCAAATCACGTCTCTTGAAAAATTAATATTAAATTAATCCCATATAGAAAAATCATGAGACTTTGGGAACAGTAAGATATGGATTTTACAAGAATGCATGCAAAAAGTCAGACCGAAATTTAATTTCTAGGTCCGAATTGGACTTCTTCCTCCTCAGAAAAAAGGTATCTACTTGTGCAAAACTGGCAACTGCATATAAGGCTATTATAGGGGGAAGCAGCTGTCTGCCTTCCCACGCCTGCGGTGGGCTGTGTAGGGGCACCATAGGGGCTCTCCCTAGAGCTCGTGCAAGCCTTCCCATGCTTGTGGGGCCTAGGTATTGTGTACATCACCGAGGGAGGTGGGTTAGGCCTTTGACGCCTGCTAGGAGCAACGTCGTGCGCACCAATGTCCCGCTGTGTTGAGGTTGAGTTCCCACGACAATGTGGCGTGGTTCGTTCAGCCGTTGACGACGTAAGAGCAATGGATCCTGGGGTATCCCACGTGGGTGCTTGATTCCTTTCGCATCCACAACTGAACGTCGCCCATTCGGTGCGTCCCTCTCGATTCCTGATGCCCTGGGGACACAATTGCGATGACTGCCGAGTTGCCTGAGTGGGACGTGTTTCGGGGGAATTCCTTCTCAATGCGCTCGGGCCCATGTTCCGTTGCATTGAGGTCGAATTCCCATAATAACTTGACGATGATTTAGCATCGTTGATGCATGTGCGGCTGTTCATTTTGGGGACTTACCCCGGTCCTGGCTGTTATTGCCTTACGTGCATCGTTGATCTTGTGGAGGCACCCGGATGAATCACGACTGAACAAGTTGTGAAAGGAATTGACGACGGAGAGGGCTGGTTCTTGATGGTATCGATCATGCCTAGCGAGATGGACATGGCGCTACCGGATGCTTCCATCGCGCGCATGCCGTCAAAAGAAATTGTTTTTGTGAAGTTTTCGAAGGAAAATGGATTCCGTCGAAGATTTTTGTCGGAAAATGAGTTCTGTCGAAAATGGATGAATAAAATAAATGAAAAAGAAATTGATTTTGTGAAGTTTTTGACGGAAAATGAATTCCGTCGAAGATTTTAGTCGGAAAATGAGTTCTGTTGAAAATGGATGAATAAAATAAATGAAAAAGAAATTGATTTTGTGAAGTTTTTCGACGGAAAATGAATTCCGTCGAAAATGGATGAATAAGATAAATGGAAAAGAAATTCATTGTCAAGTTTTTTGACGGAAAATGGATTCTGTCGAAAATGGATGAATAAAATAAATGCAATAGAAATTGATTTTGTGAAGTTTTTTGACGGAAAATGGATTCTGTCGAAAATGGATGAATAGAATAAATTCAAAAGAAATTTTTTTTGCGAAGTTTTTTGATGGAAAACGGATTCCGTCGAAAATGGATGAATAAAATAAATGCAAAAGAAATTGATTTTGTGAAGTTTTCGACGGAAAATGGATTCCGTCGAAAATTTTTGACGGAAAATGTATTCCGTCGAAAACGGATGAATAAAATAAATGCAAAAGAAATTGATTTTGTGAAGTTTTTCGATGGAAAAAGAATTTCGTCGAAAACGGATTAATAAAATAAATGCAAAAGAAATTGATTTTTTGAAGTTTTTCGACGGAAAATGGATTCCTTAGAAGATTTTTGACGGAAAACGGATTCTGACGAAAATGGATGAATAAAATAATAGCAAAAGAATTTAACTTTTGTGTTGTTTTTTGAAGGAAAATGGATTCCTTTGAAAACAGATGAATAAAATAAATGCAAAAGAAATTGTTTTTGCGAAGTTTTTCGACGAAAAAGGAAATCCGTCGAAGATTTTTGACGGAAAACGGATTAATAAAATAAATTGAAAAAGAAATTGATTTTGTAAAGTTTTTCGAAAGAAAACGGATTCCGTCGAAAACTGATGAATAAAAATGCAAAAGAAATTAATTTTGTGAAGTTTTTCGACGAAAAATGGATTCTGTCGAAGATTTTTGACGGAAAATGATTCCTTCGAAAATCGATGAATAAAATAAATGCAAAAGAAATTGATTTTGTGAAGTTTTTCGATGGAAAATGGATTACGATGAAAAACGGATGAATAAAATAAATGCAAAAGAAATTGATTTTGTGAAGTTTTTCGACGAAAAAGGAAATCCGACGAAGATTTTTGACGTAAAACGAATTCTGTCAAAAACGGATGAATAAAATAAATTGGAAAAGAAATTGATTTTGTAAAGTTTTTCGACGGAAAATGGATTCAGTCAAAAACGGATGAAAAAAATAAATGCAAAAGAAATTGATTTTGTGATGTTTTTCGAAGGAAAATGAATTCCGTTGAAAACGGATGAATAAAATAAATGGAAAAGAAATTGATTTTGTGAAGTTTTTCGACTAAAAATGAAATCAGTCGAAGATTTTTGACGGAAAACGAATTCCGTTGAAAAAGGATGATTAAAGTAAATTGGAAAATAATTTCATTTTGTAAAGTTTTTCGAAGGAAAAGGGATTCCGTCGAAAATGGATGAATAAAATAAATGCAAAAGAAATTGATTTTGTGAAGTTTTTCGACGGAAAATGGATTCCGTCGAAAATGGCTGAGTAAAATAAATGCAAAAGAAATTGATTTTGTGAAGTTTTTCGACGGAAAATGGATTCCGTCGATATTTTTGATGGAAAATGAATTTCGTCGAAAATGGATGAATAAAATAAATGCAAAAGAAATTAATTTTGTGAAGTTTTTTGACGGAAAATGGATGAATAAAATAAATTCAAAAGAAATTGTTTTTGCGAAGTTTTTTGACGGAAAACGGATTCCGTCGAAAATGGATGAATAAAATAAATGCAAAAGAAAATGATTTTGTGAAGTTGTCGACGGAAAATGGATTCCGTCGAAGATTTTTGACGGAAAATGTATTCCGCCGAAATCGGATGAATAAAATAAATGCAAAAGAAATTGATTTTGTGAAGTTTTTCGACGAAAATGGATTCCTTCGAAGGTTTTTGACAGAAAATGAATTCCGTCAAAAATGGATGAATAAAATAAATGCAAAAGAAATTGATTTTGTGAAGTTTTCGACGGAAAATGGATTCCGTCGAAAATAGATGAATAAATTAAATGCAAAAGAAATTGATTTTGTGAAGTTTTTCTACGGAAAATTGATTCCGTAGAAGATTTTTGACGGATAATGGATTTCGTCGAAGATTTTTGACGGAAAATGAATTCCGTCGAAAATGGATGAATAAAATAAATGCAAAAGAAATTGATTTTGTGAAGTTTTTTGACGGGAAATGAATTCCGTCGAAAATGGATGAATAAAATAAATGCAAAAGAAATTTTTTTGTGTGTTGTTTTTCGAAGGAAAATGGATTCCGTTGAAAACGGATGAATAAAATAAATGGAAAAATTGATTTTGTGAAGTTTTTCGACGAAAAAGGAAATCAGTCGAAGATTTTTGACGGAAAACGAATTCCGTCGAAAACGGATGAATAAAATCAATTGGAAAATAATTTGATTTTGTAAAGTTTTTCGAAGGAAAATGGATTCCATCGAAAATGGATGAATAAAATAAATGAAAAAAAAAATTGATTTTGTGAAGTTTTTGACGGAAAATGAATTCCGTCGAAGATTTTAGTCGGAAAATGAGTTCTGTTGAAAATGGATGAATAAAATAAATGAAAAAGAAATTGATTTTGTGAAGTTTTTCGACGGAAAATGAATTCCGTCGAAAATGGATGAATAAGATAAATGGAAAAGAAATTCATTGTCAAGTTTTTTGACGGAAAATGGATTCTGTCGAAAATGGATGAATAAAATAAATGCAATAGAAATTGATTTTGTGAAGTTTTTTGACGGAAAATGGATTCTGTCGAAAATGGATGAATAGAATAAATTCAAAAGAAAATTTTTTTGTGAAGTTTTTTGATGGAAAACGGATTCCGTCGAAAATGGATGAATAAAATAAATGCAAAAGAAATTGATTTTGTGAAGTTTTCGACGGAAAATGGATTCCGTCGAAGATTTTTGACGGAAAATGTATTCCGTCGAAAACGGATGAATAAAATAAATGCAAAAGAAATTGATTTTGTGAAGTTTTTCGATGGAAAAAGAATTTTGTCGAAAACGGATTAATAAAATAAATGCAAAAGAAATTGATTTTTTGAAGTTTTTCGACGGAAAATGGATTCCTTAGAAGATTTTTGACGGAAAACGGATTCTGACGAAAATGGATGAATAAAATAATAGCAAAAGAATTTAACTTTTGTGTTGTTTTTTGAAGGAAAATGGATTCCTTTGAAAACAGATGAATAAAATAAACGCAAAAGAAATTGTTTTTGCGAAGTTTTTCGACGAAAAAGGAAATCCGTCGAAGATTTTTGAAGGAAAACGGATTAATAAAATAAATTGAAAAAGAAATTGATTTTGTAAAGTTTTTCGAAAGAAAACGGATTCCGTCGAAAACTGATGAATAAAAATGCAAAAGAAATTAATTTTGTGAAGTTTTTCGACGAAAAATGGATTCTATCGAAGATTTTTGACGGAAAATGATTCCTTCGAAAATCGATGAATAAAATAAATGCAAAAGAAATTGATTTTGTGAAGTTTTTCGATGGAAAATGGATTACGATGAAAAACGGATGAATAAAATAAATGCAAAAGAAATTGATTTTGTGAAGTTTTTCGACGAAAAAGGAAATCCGACAAAGATTTTTGACGTAAAACGAATTCTGTCAAAAACAGATGAATAAAATAAATTGGAAAAGAAATTGATTTTGTAAAGTTTTTCGACGGAAAATGGATTCAGTCGAAAACGGATGAAAAAAATAAATGCAAAAGAAATTGATTTTGTGATGTTTTTCGAAGGAAAATGAATTCCGTTGAAAACGGATGAATAAAATAAATGGAAAAGAAATTGATTTTGTGAAGTTTTTCGACTAAAAATGAAATCAGTCGAAGATTTTTGACGGAAAATGAATTCCGTCGAAAGCGGATGACTAAAATAAATTGGAAAATAATTTCATTTTGTAAAGTTTTTCGAAGGAAAAGGGATTCCGTCGAAAATGGATGAATAAAATAAATGCAAAAGAAATTGATTTTGTGAAGTTTTTCGACGGAAAATGGATTCCGTCGAAAATGGCTGAGTAAAATAAATGCAAAAGAAATTGATTTTGTGAAGTTTTTCGACGGAAAATGGATTCCGTCGATATTTTTGATGGAAAATGAATTTCGTCGAAAATGGATGAATAAAATAAATGCAAAAGATATTAATTTTGTGAAGTTTTTTGACGGAAAATGGATGAATAAAATAAATTCAAAAGAAATTGTTTTTGCGAAGTTTTTTGACGGAAAACGGATTCCGTCGAAAATGGATGAATAAAATAAATGCAAAAGAAAATGATTTTGTGAAGTTGTCGACGGAAAATGGATTCCGTCGAAGATTTTTGACGGAAAATGTATTCCGTCGAAAACGGATGAATAAAATAAATGCAAAAGAAATTGATTTTGTGAAGTTTTTCGAGGAAAATGGATTCCTTCGAAGGTTTTTGACAGAAAATGAATTCCGTCAAAAATGGATGAATAAAATAAATGCAAAAGAAATTGATTTTGTGAAGTTTTTCGACGGAAAATGGATTCCGTCGAAAATAGATGAATAAATTAAATGCAAAAGAAATTGATTTTGTGAAGTTTTTCTACGGAAAATTGATTCCGTAGAAGATTTTTGACGGATAATGGATTTCGTCGAAGATTTTTGACGGAAAATGAATTCCGTCGAAAATGGATGAATAAAATAAATGCAAAAGAAATTGATTTTGTGAAGTTTTTTGACGGGAAATGAATTCCGTCGAAAATGGATGAATAAAATAAATGCAAAAGAAATTTTTTTGTGTGTTGTTTTTCGAAGGAAAATGGATTCCGTTGAAAACGGATGAATAAAATAAATGGAAAATTTGATTTTGTGAAGTTTTTCGACGAAAAAGGAAATCAGTCGAAGATTTTTGACGGAAAACGAATTCCGTCGAAAACGGATGAATAAAATCAATTGGAAAATAATTTGATTTTGTAAAGTTTTTCGAAGGAAAATGGATTCCATCGAAAATGGATGAATAAAATAAATGAAAAAAAAATTGATTTTGTGAAGTTTTTGACGGAAAATGAATTCCGTCGAAGATTTTAGTCGGAAAATGAGTTCTGTTGAAAATGGATGAATAAAATAAATGAAAAAGAAATTGATTTTGTGAAGTTTTTCGACGGAAAATGAATTCCGTCGAAAATGGATGAATAAGATAAATGGAAAAGAAATTCATTGTCAAGTTTTTTGACGGAAAATGGATTCTGTCGAAAATGGATGAATAAAATAAATGCAATAGAAATTGATTTTGTGAAGTTTTTTGACGGAAAATGGATTCTGTCGAAAATGGATGAATAGAATAAATTCAAAAGAAAATTTTTTTGTGAAGTTTTTTGATGGAAAACGGATTCCGTCGAAAATGGATGAATAAAATAAATGCAAAAGAAATTGATTTTGTGAAGTTTTCGACGGAAAATGGATTCCGTCGAAGATTTTTGACGGAAAATGTATTCCGTCGAAAACGGATGAATAAAATAAATGCAAAAGAAATTGATTTTGTGAAGTTTTTCGATGGAAAAAGAATTTCGTCGAAAACAGATTAATAAAATAAATGCAAAAGAAATTGATTTTTTGAAGTCTTTCGACGGAAAATGGATTCCTTAGAAGATTTTTGACGGAAAACGGATTCTGACGAAAATGGATGAATAAAATAATAGCAAAAGAATTTAACTTTTGTGTTGTTTTTCGAAGGAAAATGGATTCCGTTGAAAACAGATGAATAAAATAAATGCAAATGAAATTGTTTTTGCGAAGTTTTTCGACGAAAAAGGAAATCTGTCGAAGATTTTTGTCGGAAAACAGATTAATAAAATAAATTAAAAAAGAAATTGATTTTGTAAAGTTTTTCGAAAGAAAATGGATTCCGTCGAAAACTGATGAATAAAAATGCAAAAGAAATTAATTTTGTGAAGTTTTTCGACGAAAAATGGATTCTATCGAAGATTTTTGACGGAAAATGATTCCTTCGAAAATCGATGAATAAAATAAATGCAAAAGAAATTGATTTTGTGAAGTTTTTCGATGGAAAATGGATTACGATGAAAAACGGATGAATAAAATAAATGCAAAAGAAATTGATTTTGTGAAGTTTTTCGACGAAAAAGGAAATCCGACGAAGATTTTTGACGTAAAACGAATTCTGTCAAAAACAGATGAATAAAATAAATTGGAAAAGAAATTGATTTTGTAAAGTTTTTCGACGGAAAATGGATTCAGTCGAAAACGGATGAAAAAAATAAATGCAAAAGAATTTGATTTTGTGAAGTTTTTCGAAGGAAAATGAATTTCGTTGAAAACGGATGAATAAAATAAATGGAAAAGAAATTGATTTTGTGAAGTTTTTCGACTAAAAATGAAATCAGTCGAAGATTTTTCACGGAAAACGAATTCCGTCGAAAGCGGATGACTAAAATAAATTGGAAAATAATTTCATTTTGTAAAGTTTTTCGAAGGAAAAGGGATTCCGTCGAAAATGGATGAATAAAATAAATGCAAAAGAAATTGATTTTGTGAAGTTTTTCGACGGAAAATGGATTCCGTCGAAAATGGCTGAGTAAAATAAATGCAAAAGAAATTGATTTTGTGAAGTATTTCGACAGAAAATGGATTCCGTCGATATTTTTGATGGAAAATGAATTTCGTCGAAAATGGATGAATAAAATAAATGCAAAAGAAATTAATTTTGTGAATTTTTTGACGGAAAATGGATGAATAAAATAAATTCAAAAGAAATTGTTTTTGCGAATTTTTTTGACGGAAAACGGATTCCGTCGAAAATGGATGAATAAAATAAATGCAAAAGAAAATGATTTTGTGAAGTTGTCGACGGAAAATGGATTCCGTCGAAGATTTTTGACGGAAAATGTATTCCGCCGAAATCGGATGAATAAAATAAATGCAAAAGAAATTGATTTTGTGAAGTTTTTCGACGGAAAATGGATTCCGTCGAAAATAGATGAATAAATTAAATGCAAAAGAAATTGATTTTGTGAAGTTTTTCTACGGATTGATTCCGTAGAAGATTTTTGACGGATAATGGATTTCGTCGAAGATTTTTGACGGAAAATGAATTCCGTCGAAAATGGATGAATAAAATAAATGCAAAAGAAATTGATTTTGTGAAGTTTTTTGACGGGAAATGAATTCCGTCGAAAATGGATGAATAAAATAAATGCAAAAGAAATTTTTTTGTGTATTGTTTTTCGAAGGAAAATGGATTCCGTTGAAAACGGATGAATAAAATAAATGGAAAAATTGATTTTGTGAAGTTTTTCGACGAAAAAGGAAATCAGTCGAAGATTTTTGACGGAAAACGAATTCCGTCGAAAACGGATGAATAAAATCAATTGGAAAATAATTTGATTTTGTAAAGTTTTTCGAAGGAAAATGGATTCCATCGAAAATGGATGAATAAAATAAATGCAAAAGAAATTGATTTTGTCAAGTTTTTCGACGGAAAATGGATTATGTCGAAGATTTTTGACGGCAAATGAATTCCGTCGAAAATGTATGAATAAAATAAATGTAAAAGAAATTGATATTGTGAAATTTTTTTATGGAAACGGATTCCGTCGAAAATTGAATAAAATAAATGCAAAAGAAAGTTTTTCGAATAAAATAAATGGAAAAAATGGATTCCGTCGAAAACGGATGAATAAAATAAATGCAAAAGATTTTGTGAAGTTTTTGAAAACGGAAAATGAAAATTTCGTCGAAAATGGACGAATAAAATAAATGCAAAAGAAATTGCTTTTGTGAAGTTTTTCGAAAATGGACGAATAAAATAAATGCAAAAGAAATTGCTTTTGTGAAGTTTTTTGACGGAAAACGGATTCCGTCGAAAATGGATGATTAAAATAAATGCAAAAGATATTGATTTTGTGTAGTTTTTCGAAGCAAAATGGATTCTGTTAAAAACAGATGAATAAAATAAATGCACATGAAATTGATTTTGTGAAGTTGTTCGACGAAAAAGGAAATCCGTCGAAGATTTTTTACGGAAAATGAAATTCGTCGAAAACGGATGAATAAAATAAATAGGAAAAGAAATTGATTTTGTGAAGTTTTTCGACGGAAAATGAATTCCGTCGAAAACGGATGAATAAGATAAATGGAAAAGAAATTCATTTTGTGAAGTTTTTTGACGGAAAACGGATTCCGTCGAAAACTGATGAATAAAATAAATGCAAAAGAAATTGATTTTTTGAAGTTTTTGACGGGAAAAGATTTCCGTCGAAAATGGATGAATAAAATAAATGCAAAAGAAATTTTTTTTTGTGTTATTTTTCGAAGGAAAATGGATTTCGTTGAAAACGGATGAATAAAATAAATGGAAAAAAATTGATTTTGGGAAGTTTTTCGACGAAAAAGGAAATCAGTCGAAGATTTTTGATGAAAAACGAATTCCGTCGAAAACGGATGATTAAAATAAATTGGGAAATAATTTGATTTTGTAAAGTTTTTCGAAGGAAAATGGATTCCATCGAAAACGGATGAATAAAATAAATGCAAAAGAAATTGATTTTGTCAAGTTTTTCGACGGAAAATGGATTCTGTCGAATATTTTTGACGGAAAATGAATTCCGTCGAAAATGGATGAATAAAATAAACGCGAAAGAAATTAATTTTGTGAAGTTTTTTTCACGGAAAATGGATTCCGTCGAAAATGGATGAATAAAATAAATGCAAATGAAATTGATATTGTGAAATTTTTTGATGGAAAACGGATTCCGTCGAAAATGGATGAATAAAATAAATGCAAAAGAAATTGATTTTATGAAGTTTTTCGACGAAAAATGGATTCCGTCGAAGATTTTTGACGAAAAATGTATTCCGTCGAAAACGGATGATTAAAATAAATGCAAAAGAAATTGATTTTGTGAAGTCTTTCTACGGAAAACAAATTCCTTCGAAAACAGATGAATAAAATAAATGCAAAAGAAATTAATTTTGTGTAGTTTTTCGACGGAAAATGGATTCCGTAGAACATTATTGACGGAAAATATATTCCGTCGAAGATTTTTGACGGAAAATGAATTCCATCGAAAACAGATGAATAAAATAAATGCAAAAGAATTTGATTTTGTGAAGTTTTTCGATGGAAAACGGATTCCGTCGAAAATGGATGAATAAAACAAATGCAAAAGAAATTGATTTTGTGTTGTTTTTCGAAGCAAAATGGATTCCGTTGAAAACAGATGAATAAAATAAATGCAAATGAAATTGATTTTGTGAAGTTGTTCGACGAAAAAGGAAATCCGTCGAAGATTTTTTACGGAAAATGAAATTCGTCGAAAATCGATGAATAAAATAAATAGGAAAAGAAATTGATTTTGTGAAGTTTTTCGACGAAAAACGGATTCCGTCGAAAATGGATGAGTAAAATAAATGCAAAAGAAATTGATTTTGTGAAGTTTTTTGATGGAAAATGGATTTCGTCGATGATTTTGGACGGAAAATGAATTCCGTCGAAAACGGATGAATAAGATAAATGGAAAAGAAATTCATTTTATGAATTTTTTTGACGGAAAACGGATTCCGTCGAAAACTGATGAATAAAATAAATGCAAAAACATTGATTTTGTCATGTTTTTCGACGGAAAATGGATTCTGTCGAAGATTTTTGACGGAAAATGAATTCCTTCGAAAATGGATGATTAAAATAAATGCAAAAGAAATAAATTTTGTGAAGTTTTTTTCACAAAAATGGATTCCGTCGAAAATGGATGAATAAAATAAATGCAAAAGTAATTGATGATATTGTGAAATTTTTTGATGGAAAACGGATTCCGTGGAAAATGGATGAAAAAAATAAATGCAAAAGAAATTGATTTTATGAAATTTTTCGACGAAAAATGGATTCCGTCGAAGATTTTTGATGAAAAATGTATTCCGTCGAAAACGGATGAATAAAATAAATGCAAAAGAAATTAATTTTGTGAAGTTTTTCGACGGAAAATGGATTCCGTAGAACATTTTTGACGGAAAATGGATTCCGTCGAAGATTTTTGACGGAAAATGAATTCCATCGAAAATGGATGAATAAAATAAATGCAAAAGAAATTGATTTTGTGAAGTTTTTCGACGGAAAATGGATTCCGTCGAAGATTTTTGACGGAAAATGAATTTCGTCGAAAATGGATGAATAAAATAAATGCAAAAGAAATTGATTTTGTGAAGTTTTTCGAAGGAAAACGGATTCCGTCGAGAATGGATGAATAAAATAAATGCAAAAGATATTGATTTTGTGTTGTTTTTCGAAGCAAAATGGATTCCGTTGAAAATAAATGAATAAAATAAATGCAAATGAAATTGATTTTTTGAAGTTGTTCGACGTAAAAGGAAATTCGTCGAAGATTTTTTACGGAAAATGAAATTCATCGAAAACGGATGAATAAAATAAATAGGAAAAGAAATTGATTTTGTGAAGTTTTTCGACGGAAAACGGATTTCGTCGAAAATGGATAGTAAAATAAAAGCAAAAGAAATGGATTTTGTGAAGTTTTTCGACGGAAAATGGATTTCGTCGATGATTTTGGACGGAAAATGATTTCCTTCGAAAACGGATGAATAAGATAAATGGAAAAGAAATTCATTTTGTGAAGTTTTTTGACGGATAACGAATTCCGTCGAAAACTGATGAATAAAATAAATGCAAAAAAAATTGATTTTGTATTGTTTTTCGAAGGAAAATGGATTTCGTTGAAAATGGATGAATAAAATAAAAGCAAAAGACATTGATTTTGTTAAGTTTATCGACGAAAAAGGAAATCCGTTGAAGATTTTTGACGTAAAACGAATTCCGTAAAAAATGGATGAATAAAAGAAATTGGAAAAGAAATTGATTTTGTAAAGTTTTTCGACGGAAAACGGATTCCGTCGAAGATTTTTGACGGAAAATGTATTCCGTCGAAAATGGATGAATAAAATTAATGCAAAAGAAATTTGTTTTGTGAAGTTTTTCTACGGAAAATGAATTCCGTCGAAAATGGATGAATAAAAAAACTGCAAAAGAAATTGATTTTGTGAAGTTTTTCGACGGAAAATGGATTCCGTCGAAGATTTTTGACGGAAAATGAATTCCGTCAAAAATGGATGAATAAAATAAATGCAAAAGAAATTGATTTTGTGTTATTTTTCGATGGAAAATGGATTCCGTTGAAAATGGATGAATAAAATAAATGGAAAGAAATTGATTTTGTGAAGTTTTTCGACTAAAAAGGAAATCAGTTGAAGATTTTTGACGGAAAACGAATTCCGTCGAAAACGGATGAATAAAATAAATTGGAAAATAATTTTATTTTGTAAAGTTTTTCGAAGCAAAATGGATTCCGTCGAAAACGGATGAATAAAATAAATGCAAAAGAAATTGTTTTTGTGAAGTTTTTCGACGGAAAACGGATTCCGTCGAAGATTTTTGACGGAAAATGAATTCCGTCGAAAATGGATGAATAAAATAAATGCAAAAGAAATTGATTTTGTGAAGTTTTTCGACGGAAAACGGATTCGGTCGAAAATGGATGAATAAAATAAATGCAAAAAGATATTGATTTTGTGTTGTTTTTTGAAGAAAAATGGATTCCGTTGAAAACGGATGAATAAAATAAATGAAATTGAAATTGATTTTTTGAAGTTTTTCGACGGAAAATGGATTCCTTAGAAGAATTTTGACGGAAAACGGATTCTGACGAAAATGGATGAATAAAATAATAGCAAAAGAATTTAATTTTTGTGTTGTCTTTCGAAGGAAAATGGATTCCGTTGAAAATGGATGAATAAAATAAATGCAAAAGAATTTGTATTTGCCAAGTTTTTCGACGAAAAAGGAAATCCGTCGAGATGCCCCGGATGCTTGACTTAGGGCCCCATGAGGTTCGCCTGCCTGCCTTCCCACACTCGCGTTGGGCTGTGCACCTGGTGCCTGACGAGATGCCCCGGATGCTTGACTTGGTGCCCCATGAGGTGCGTCTGGTGCGCCTTATGCTTGACTCGGTGCCTGACAAGATGCGCCTAATGCTTGACCTGGTGTCGGATGAGGTGCACCCGGTGCCTGATGCGGTGCACCCGATGATAGACTACACTAAAAATTGACCAAAAAAAATGCAGAAACACTATCAAATAAGTTGGAGGAACTCAAAAATCATGGGAGCACCACACACGAAGTCTTGGCAGTTGCATACAAGGCAAGGTTCCATAGGTTAGGGGGAGTAGGCATATTCAGATAAATGTAAAAATTCTCCATGAAATGCAATGAAACTTGGAGGGGATGTTGGATATATTTAAGTATGGACGCCTGCAAAAAAGCAGCTCAAAATTCGATTTTGGGGTATGCGCTTCCATTTTTTCAGATTTTCTCAATTTTCGCATGTTCAGGGAATGATAAAAAATATTTCGGGCAC
Organism: Gastrolobium villosum; assembly: GCA_032173675.1. Taxonomy (NCBI): domain Eukaryota; kingdom Viridiplantae; phylum Streptophyta; class Magnoliopsida; order Fabales; family Fabaceae; genus Gastrolobium; species Gastrolobium villosum. The sequence continues at coordinate 93,230 of JAVKPL010001643.1, forward strand.
CGAAAAAGTGGTCTAAACGATGGAATTTGGCAAAAACAGGGTGTGGGTAATGATTCTATGGTTAGTTTTGATCAGATGGCCACCCTCTACAAATTGGGCCTTCTTCCTCCTCGCAAAAAAGGAGTCTACTTGTGCAAAATTGGCAAATGCATATAAGCCTATTATATGGGGGAGGAGGCATAGGCTCCAAAAATTCATTAAAACCAATCCTTCTATGAAATCCAATGAGACTTGGAGGGGATGTTGGATATATTTAAGCATGGATGTTTACAAAAAATAAGATCAAAATTCAATATCTAGGTACTATTTTCAATTTTTTCGGATTTTCTCAAATTACGCCTCTTGAAAAATTAATATTAAATTAATCCCTTGGAGAAAAATCATGGGACTTTGGAAAGAGTAAGATATGGTTTTTCCAAGCATGCATGCAAAAAATCAGACCGAAATTCAATTTCTAGGTCCGAATTTGGACTTCTTCCTCCTCAGAAAAAAGGTATTTACTTGTGCAAAACTGGCAACTGCAAATAAAGCTATTATAGGGGGGAGCAGCTGCCTACCTTCCCACACCCGCGGTGGGTTGTGCTCCTGGTGCACGACGAGATGCCCCGGATGCTTGACTTGGTGCCCCATGAGGTGCGCCTGGTGCACCTTATTCTTGACTCGGTGCCTGACGAGATGCGCCTGATGCTTGACTGGTGCCGGACGAGGTGCACCCGGTGCCTGACGCGGTGCAACCGATGATAGACTACACTAAAAATTGACCAAAACAAATGCAAAAACACTATCAAATAAGTTGGAGGAACTCAAAAATCGTGGGAGCACCACACACAAAGCCTTGGCAGTTGCATACAAGGCAAAGTTCCTATAGGTTAGGGGGAGCATGCATATTCAGATCAATGAAAAAATTCACCATGAAATCCAATGAGACTTGGAGGGGATGTTGGATATATTTAATTATGGACGCCTGCAAAAAAACCAGCTCAGAATTCAATCCCGGGGTATGCTTTTCCATTTTTTCGGATTTTCTCAATTTTCTCTTGTTCAGGGATTGATAAAAAATATTCTGGGCCCCGAAAAAGTGGTCTAAACGACGGAATTTGGCAAAAATGGGGTGGAGGTAACGATTCTCTGGTTAGTCTTTGATCGGATGGCCACCCTCGATTTTGGTGCACCACGGCTCATTGCGGTGCACCGCGGCTCATTCCGGTGCACCGCGACTAACCCATTGTGCACGACGGCTAATTCGGGTGCACCACGGCTCATTCTGGTGCACCGTGGCTAACCCATGGTGCACCACGGCTCATTCTGGTGCACCTCGGCTAGCCCATGGTGCACCACAACTCATTCTTTTGCACCGCGACTATCCCATGGTGCACCACTGTTGTCCTTTTAGCAAGTGCACTAGTCATACAAGTAATAAAAATGATAAGTAAAGATCGTTCCCATGAGGAATTGTGTGAAGCACTGATTATCCACTTGTTATTGATTTGAGTCAACCGAAAAGGTTTGATTTGCATGAGTTTCTTGTCACTAAAATTGTAATTGCATAAAATAAGATAAGTTTAAAAACACAAAGATATGAATGTAATTTAAAACAATAGTCAGATATCAATCTCTCTTAAGTATGAATTCATAAATGAATCAATTTCCATCATGACTTCTCTATCATGTGATGTTAATCAACCTTTTACTTATCATCAAGATGTAATGTCTTACTACCTTGATGGGTACATTAATCAGAAACCCCAATGTCTTGGTGATTCCTTTCATAATACTTGCATTAATTACTAAGGTCTTAAAATTACATTAATATTATAGCATCAATGTCTTGACTACTATAATACTAATGATGAAGTTGTCAACATTAAAACAATGCAAACATGTCTGTTCTACATCATTTCATAAGCAAAAGAATGATTGATCAAGACAACTTCATACAAGTCACATAATAGGAAAACATAACTTCACATTAATTATTCATAAATACATACTTGAGTTCCATTGAATCAAACTACAAAGGACTCTACTCAGACATAATGAAATTAAATACAAGAGAAGAAGAAAGAACAAACTCCATTGTCATGGTGGTGAATCTTCAATCTTCAATTGCAATGCTACACTACTCCTAAGAATTATTGTTAAAAAGAAAAGAATTCAGATCCTAAGATCTGATATGAGAGAGAGAGTGGACAATGAGAGAGAAAAACTATCTATTCTCTTTGTATTTTTCAGGCCTTTTGCCTTTTATAGTGTTACAAATCTGCTGAGAAAATAATGTGGACGCTAAAACGGTCATAACTGGGCGTTTTAGCGTTCATCTTGATGCGTAGCCAACTGCTTTTAACTGACTTGGGCGCTAAAACGGTCTGAATGAGCGTTTTAGCGTCCATGGCTGATAACCTCCCAACTGCTTTCAACTGACTTCAACGCTAAAACACTTGATTCAAACGTTTTAGCGTTTCAGAACAGAGAAGAATTGCACATTAGAGCGCTAAAACGCTCAGTATAAGCGTTTTAGCGCTGAGCTCCAGAGGCTTCCAATCCTGATTTGCAGCAGCGCGCTAAAACGGTCTGTGTGGATGTTTTAGCGCTCAGCACCAGTAACTTCCTACTTCAAACTGCAGCAGCGCGCTAAAACGGTCAGTGTGGCCGTTTTAGCGCTCAACACTTGGGCAATTTTCTCCTCCAGAATCTTCTTCCTTCTTTTGATGCTTTTTGGGCTTCCTTTCCCTACAAGACAATGTAGATTTTCACAAAGCTCTCAGAACTTGTAATTCATGAAATATTAAGGCATTAACCTCCTTATTCAACCAATTATTCATACAAATTACTTCTAATTTGTGCTGAAAAACCTGATGAACCAGGGGTTTATCAAAATTCCCATATTTGGACATTACTATCCTCAGTAATGCACTTGCAACAAAGAGGAATTTCAGATTCTTACAAATGAAACTCATGAGGATAGACTGAATTCAACAAAGGACCACATTGATACAACTTACAACCATGCAATCTTTTGTTTCTCATGATTGCACAACATCCTATATGCTTTTCAATAGATTAGTACAGATGACATACAGAGACTTTCAAACAACACACCCACTCACTAGGATCTTCTCAAAAATTGTGAGAATTTAACTCTCATACACACTAGTGTTTAGGGATTAATATGTCACTCATTCTTCACTGCACTCAAACTTCCATAGGCTTGCCCCTATTCTCATTATTCATGGCATAAATGATCTATAAGGTAGATCAAAAAGGTCTTAACATGGTTGGCAATGAAGCTTGGTGTATGGCTTGACTAGAGATAAGGCTTTCTGTGGCAGGAAAAGTTCAGATCAAATGAATCAGATTTAGATAAGGGGGAATCACATATTTGTCATTTCCTTCCTAATTCCCCAATCCTTCTTCCTTTTCATTCTTTGACTTTCTTCCTCCTTTTCTTCCAGACACTTTGTGTCTTTTACAAAAATTTTCTTTCTGTCCTTTTTATTTCAGACACTTTGTGTCTTTTACCATTTCACTTTACCTCCTCTAAAACTTAAACACTTTGTGTTCTACAACCCCCTTTTTTTTCTTTTCATGTTTCAAACATCTCTTTCATTCACTTATTGCAAAGATACCTTACTTCCCACAAAACACTCCACCCCTTATCACTTATCTGAACTTTTCAGTCTAAAGGAATAGATGTGAGAGTACATTAACAACAGATTAGGCTCAAAGGTTCATGCAACAGGAACTTAAGGTTTGATCATTTGACTTTCTGGTCCAAGAAGAAAAAATTCCTCTACCTTATGCATCATTAACCATTTCAAACAAGAAACAAGGCAAGTTCTAGAGTTACTCATGCAGTGAAATGCTCTCAGAACAAAAATTTCTGTATAGGCTCAATTTCCTCACAGTTCAGAGTGCATGCTTGACTTCCTCTCTATGCATCACAACTAATCTCTCTACTCTTACACATTGAATGAATCATGCAAACATTTCATTTCTCAACATGCAAGGCATAAGATTGTATCCTTAATTTGATCAATCATCTAAAACTCTGATCAATCAAATCCTCATGACATTTCATAAAAGAAACGAAAAGTTTTTATCCTAATTCTAGATTCTAGACTACACTAACATCTAACTACACTAAAAATTACTCACACTAAGAAAAACTAAAGAAAAACTTAAAGAAAAGAGATTGAGATGTTCCCTGTTTTGGCTCATCCACTCGTGTGACCTCTCCATGCAGTATTCACTTGCCATTCAATCACATCACACCCACAATTCCCAGATTTAAATGTTGTTGTCCCCAGCAAGATGGACATGGCGCTACCGGTTGCTTCCATCGCGCGCATACCGTCAAAAGAAATTGTTTTTGTGAAGTTTTCGACGAAAAATGGATTCCGTCGAAGATTTTTGTCGGAAAATGAATTCTGTCGAAAATGGATGAATAAAATAAATGAAAAAGAAATTGATTTTGAGAAGTTTTTCGACGGAAAATGAATTCCGTCGAAAACGGATGAATAAGATAAATGGAAAAGAAATTCATAATGTCAATTTTTTTTACGGAAAATGGATTCAGTCTAAAATGGATGAATAAAATAAATGTAAAAGAAATTGATTTTGTGAAGTTTTTTGACGGAAAATGGATTCCGTCGAAAATGGATGAATAAAATAAATTCAAAAGAAACTTTTTTTGCGAAGTTTTTTGATGGAAAACGGATTCCGTCGAAAATGGATGAATAAAATAAATGGAAAAGAAATTGATTTTGTGAAGTTTTCGACGGAAAATGGATTCCGTCGAAGGTTTTTGACGGAAAATGTATTCCGTCGAAAACGGATGAATAAAATAAATGCAAAAGAAATTGATTTTGTGAAGTTTTTCGATGGAAAAATAATTTCGTCGAAAACGGATTAATAAAATAAATGCAAAAGAAATTGATTTTTTGAAGTTTTTCGACGGAAAATGGATTCCTTAGAAGATTTTTGACGGAAAACGGATTCTGACGAAAATGGATGAATAAAATAATAGCAAAATAATTTAATTTTTGTGTTGTTTTTCGAAGGAAAATGGATTCCGTTGAAAACGGATGAATAAAATAAATGCAAAAGAAATTGTTTTTGCGAAGTTTTTCTACGGAAAAAGTAAATCCGTCGAAATTTTTTGACGGAAAACGGATTAATAAAATAAATTGAAAAAGAAATTGATTTTGTAAATTTTTTCTAAAGAAAACGGATTCCGTCGAAAACTGATGAATAAAATAAATGTACAAGAAATTAAGTTTATGAAGTTTTTCGACGAAAAATGGATTCCGTCGAAGATTTTTGACGGAAATTGAATTCCGTTGAAAATGGATGAATAAAATAAATGCAAAAGAAATTGATTTTGTGAAGTTTTCGACGAAAAATGGATTCCGTCGAAGATTTTTGATGGAAAATGAATTACGTCAAAAATGGATGAATAAAATAAATGCAAAAGAAATTTATTTTGTGAAGTTTTTCGACGGAAAATGGATTCCGATGAAAACGGATGAATAAAATAAATGCAAAAGAAATTGATTTTGTGAAGTTTTTCGACGAAAAAGGAAATCCGTCGAAGATTTTTGACGTAAAACGAATTCCTTCAAAAACGGATGAATAAAATAAATTGGAAAAGAAATTGATTTTGTAAAGTTTTTCGACGGAAAATGGATTCTGTCGAAAACGGATGAAAAAAATAAATGCAAAAGAAATTGATTTTGTGAAGTTTTTCGACGGAAAATGGATTCCGACGAAGATTTTTGACTGAAAATGTATTCCGTCGAAAATGGATGAATAAAATAAATGCAAATGAAATTGATTTTGTGTTGTTTTTCGAAGGAAAATGGATTCTGTTGAAAACGGATGAATAAAATAAATGGAAAAGAAATTGATTTTGTGAAGTTTTTCGACTAAAAAGGAAATCAGTCGAAGATTTTTGACGGAAAACGAATTCCGTCGAAAACGGATGAATAAAATAAATTGGAAAATAATTTAATTTTGTAAAGTTTTTCGAAGGAAAAGGGATTCCGTCAAAAACGGATGAATAAAATAAATGCAAAAGAAATTGATTTTGTGAAGTTTCTCGACGGAAAACGGATTCCGTCGAAAATGGATGAGTAAAATAAATGCAAAAGAAATTGATTTTGTGAAGTTTTTTACGACGGAAAATGGATTCCGTCCATGATTTTTGACGGAAAATGAATTTCGTGGAAAATGGATGAATAAAATAAATGCAAAAGAAATTGATTTTGTGAAGTTTTTTGACGGAAAATGGATTCCGTCGAAAATGGATGAATAAAATAAATTCAAAAGAAATTGATTTTGCGAAGTTTTTTGACGGAAAACGGATTCCATCGAAAATGGATGAATAAAATAAATGCAAAAGAAAATGATTTTGTGAAGTTGTCGACGGAAAATAGATTCCGTCGAAAACGGATGAATAAAATAAATGTCAAAGAAATTGATTTTGTGAAGTTTTTCGTCGAAAATGGATTCCTTTGAAGATTTTTGACAGAAAATGAATTCCGTCGAAAATGGATGAATAAAATAAATGCAAAAGAAATTGATTTTGTGAAGTTTTTCGACGGAAAATGGATTCCGTCGAAAATAGATGAATAAAATAAATGCAAAAGAAATTGATTTTGTGAAGTTTTTCGACGGAAAATCGATTCCGTAGAAGATTTTTGACGGAAAATGGATTCCGTCGAAAAAGGATGAATAAAATAAATGCAAAAGAAATTGATTTTGTGAAGTTTTTTGACGGGAAATGAATTCCGTCGAAAATGGATGAATAAAATAAATGTAAAAGAAATTTTTTTGTGTGTTGTTTTTCGAAGGATAATGGATTCCGTTGAAAACGGATGAATAAAATAAATGGAAAAAATTGATTTTGTGAAGTTTTTCGACGAAAAAGGAAATAAGTCGAAGATTTCTGACGGAAAACGAATTCCGTCGAAAACGGATGAATAAAATCAATTGGAAAATAATTTGATTTTGTAAAGTTTTTCGAAGGAAAATGGATTCCATCGAAAACGGATGAATAAAATAAATGCAAAAGAAATTGATTTTGTCAAGTTTTTCGACGTGAAATGGATTCTGTCGAAGATTTTTGACGGAAAATGAATTCCGTCGAAAATGGATGAATAAATTAAATGCAAAAGAAATTGATTTTGTGATGTTTTTCGACGGAAAACGGATTCCGTCGAAAATGGATGAATAAAATAAATGCAAAAGATATTGATTTTGTGTTGTTTTTTGAAGAAAAATGGATTCCGTTGAAAATGGATGAATAAAATAAATGCAAATGAAATTGATTTTTTGAAGTTTTTCGACGGAAAATGGGTTCCTTAGAAGATTTTTGGCGGAAAACGGATTGTGACGAAAATGGATGAATAAAATAATAGCAAAAGAATTTAATTTTTGTGTTGTTTTTCGAAGGAAAATGGATTCCGTTGAAAACGGATGAATAAAATAAATGGAAAAGAAATTGTTTTTGTGAAGTTTTTCGACGAAAAAGGAAATCCGTCGAGATGCCCCGGATGCTTGACTTGGTGCCCCATGAGGTGCGCCTGCCTGCCTTCCCACACTCGCATTGGGCTGTGCACCTAGTGCCTGACGAGATGCCCCGGATGCTTGACTTGGTGCCCCATGAGGTGCGCCTGGTGCAACTTATGCTTGACTCGGTGCCAGACGAGATGCGCCTGATGCTTGACCTAGTGTCGGACGAGGTGCACCCGGTGCCTGACGCGGTGCACCCGATGATAGACTACACTAAAAATTGACCAAAACAAATGCAGAAACACTATCAAATAAGTTGGAGGAACTCAAAAATCGTGGGAGCACCACACACAAAGCCTTGGTAGTTGCATACAAGGCAAGGTTCCTATAGGTTAGAGGGAGCATGCATATTCAGATCAATGAAAAAATTCACCATGAAATCCAACGAAACTTGGAGGGGATGTTGGATATATTTAAGTATGGACGCCTGCAAAAAAACCAGCTCAATTCAATGACGGGGTATGCTTTTCCATTTTTTCGGATTTTCTCAATTTTCACTTGTTCAGGGATTGATAAAAAATATTCTGGGCCCCGAAAAAGTGGTCTAAACGATGGAATTTGGAAAAAATGGGGTGGAGGTAACGATTCTCTGGTTAGGCTTTGATCGGACGGCCACCCTCGATTTTGGTGCACCACTGCTCATTCTGGTGCACCACGGCTCATTACGGTGCACCGCGGCCCATTCCGGTGCACCGCGACTAACCCATTGTGCACGACGGCTAATTCGGGTGCACCACGGCTCATTCTGGTGCACAGCGGCTAACCCATGGTGCACCACGGCTCATTCTGGTGCACCTCGGCTAGCCCATGGTGCACCATAGCTCATTATTTTGCACCGCGGCTATCCCATGGTGAACCACGGCTCATTCTGGTGCACCGCGGCTAGCCAATGGTCCACCACGCCTCATTCTGGTGCACCGAAGCTAGCCCATGGTGCACCACGGCTTATTCTGGTGCACCGCGGCTTGCCCATGGTGCACCACGACTCATTCTGGTGCACCGCGGCTAGCCCATGGTGAACCACGGCTCATTCTGGTGCTCCCCTGCTCATTCTGATGCACCGCGGCAAGCCCATGATGCACCACGGCTCATTTTGGTGCACCGCGGCTAGCCCATGGTGCACCATGGCTCATTCTGGTGCATCGCCGCTAGCCCATGGTGCACCACGGCTTATTGTGGTGTACGGCGGCTCATTCTGGGGCATTGCGGCTAGCCCATTGTGCACCACGGCTCATTCTGGTGCACCACGGCTCATTTTGGTGCATCGCGGCTCATTCCGGTGCACCGCGACTAACCCATGGTGCACGAAGGCTAATTCGGGTGCACCACGGCTCATTCTGGTGCACCGCGGCTAACCCATGGTGCACCACGACTCATTCTGGTGCACCTCGGCTAGCCCATGGTGCACCACAGCTCATTCTTTTGCACCGCGGCTATTCCATGGTGCACCACAGCTCATTCTGGTGCACCATTGCAACAAAACTCCCCCATAAATTTTAAATGTCATCATCTCGATTGTGCACCGCAGCTAGCCCATGGTGCACCACGGCTCATTCTGGTGCACTGCGGCTCATTCTGGTGCACCGCGACTCATTCTGGTGCACCGCTGCTTGCCCATGGTGTACCACGGTTCATTCTGGTGCACCGCCGCTAGCCCATGGTGCACCACGGCTCATTCTGGTGCATAGCGGCTAGCCCACGGAGCTCTAAGGCTCATTCTGGTGCACCGCGGCTAGCCCGTGGTGCACCACTATTCATTCTGGTGCACTGCCGCTCATTCTGGTGCACCATTGCTCATTCTGGTGCACCATTGCTCATTCTGGTGCACCATTGCAACAAAACTCCCCCATAAATTTTAAATGTCATCATCTCGATTGTGCACCGCAGCTAGCCCATGGTGCACCACGGCTCATTCTGGTGCACTGCGGCTCATTCTGGTGCACCGCTGCTTGCCCATGGTGTACCACGCCTCATTCTGGTGCACCGCGGCTAGCCCATGGTGCACCACGGCTCATTCTGGTGCACTGCGGCTCATTCTGGTGCACCGCGGCTTGCCCATGGTGCACCACGACTCATTCTGGTGCACCGCGGCTAGCCCATGGTGAACCACGGCTAATTCTGGTGCTCCCCTGCTCATTCTGGTGCACCGCGGCTAGCCCATGGTGCACCACGACTCATTCTAGTGCACTGCGGCTAGCCCATGGTGCACCACGGCTCATTCTGGTGCACCGCGGCTAGCCCAAGGTGCACCACGGCTCATTCTGGTGCACCGCCGCTAGCCCACGGTGCACCACGGCTCATTCTGGTGCACCGCCGCTAGCCCATGGTGCACCACGGCTCATTCTGGTGAACCTCGGCTCATTCTGGTGCACCGCGGCTAGCCCATGGTGAACCACGGCTCATTCCGTCGAAAATGGATGAATAAAATAAATGCAAAAGAAATTGATTTTGTGAAGTTTTCGACGAAAAATGGATTCCGTCGAAGATTTTTGACGGAAAATGAATTCCGTCGAAAATGGATAAATAAAATAAATGCAAAAGAAATTGATTTTGTGAAGTTTTTCGACGGAAAATGGATTCCGATGAAAATGGATGAATAAAATAAATGCAAAAAAAATTGATTTTGTGAAGTTTTTCAACGAAAAAGGAAACCCGTCGATGATTTTTGACGTAAAACGAATTCCGCCAAAAACGGATGAATAAAATAAATTGGAAAAGAAATTGATTTTGTAAAGTTTTTCGACGGAAAATGGATTGTGTCGAAAACGGATGAAAAAAATAAATGCAAAAGAAATTGATTTTGTGAAGTTTTTCGATGGAAAATGGATTCTGATGAAGTTTTTTGATGGAAAATGTAGTCCGTCGAAAATGGATGAATAAAATAAATGCAAAAGAAATTGATTTTGTGTTGTTTTTCGAAGGAAAATGGATTAATTTGAAAACGGGTAATGGAAAAGAAATTGATTCTGTGAAGTTTTTCGACTAAAATGAAAATCAGTTGAAGATTTTTGACGGAAAACCAATTCCGTCGAAAATGGATGAATAAAATAAATGCAAAAGAAATTGATTCTGTGAAGTTTTTCGACTAAAATGGAAATCAGTTGAAGATTTTTGACGGAAAACCAATTCCGTCGAAAATGGATGAATAAAATAAATGTAAAAGAAATTGATTCTGTGAAGTTTTTCGACTAAAATGGAAATCAGTTGAAGATTTTTGACGGAAAATGGTTCCCGTCGAAAATGGATGAATAAAATAAATGCAAAAGAAATTGATTTTTTGAAGTTTTTCGACGGAAAATGGGTTCCTTAGAAGATTTTTGACGGAAAACGGATTCTGACGAAAATGGATGAATAAAATAATAGCAAAAAAATTTAATTTTTGTGTTGTTATTCGAAGGAAAATGGATTCCGTTGAAAACAGATGAATAAAATAAATGCAAAAGAAATTGTTTTTGCGAAGTTTTTCGACGAAAAAGGAAATCCGTCGAAGATTTTTGACGGAAAACGGATTAATAAAATAAATTGAAAAAGAAATTGATTTTGTAAAGTTTTTCGAAAGAAAACGGATTCCGTCGAAAACTAATGAATAAAATAAATGCAAAAGAAATTAATTTTGTGAAGTTTTTCGACGAAAAATGGATTCTGTCGAAGATTTTTGACGGAAATTGAATTCCGTCGAAAATGGATGAATAAAATAAATGCAAAAGAAATTGATTTTGTGAAGTTTTCGACGAAAAATGGATTCCGTCGAAGATTTTTGACGGAAAATGAATTCCGTCGAATATGGAAGAATAAAATAAATGCAAAAAAAATTGATTTTGTGAAGTTTTTCGACGGAAAATGGATTCCGATGAAAACAGATGAATAAAATAAATGCAAAAAACATTGATTTTGTGAAGTTTTTCGACGGAAAAGGAAATCCGTCGAAGATTTTTGACGTAAAACGAATTCCGTCAAAAACAGATGAATAAAATAAATTGGAAAAGAAATTGATTTTGTAAAGTTTTTCGATGAAAAATGGATTGCGTCGAAAACGGATGAAAAAAATAAATGCAAAAGAAATTGATTTTATGAAATTTTTCGACGAAAAATGGATTCCGTCGAAGATTTTTGACGAAAAATGTATTCCGTCGAAAATGGATGATTAAAATAAATGCAAAAGAAATTGATTTTGTGAAGTTTTTCGACGGAAAACAAATTTCATCGAAAACGGATGAATAAAATAAATGCAAAAGAAATTAATTTTGTGAAGTTTTTCGACGGAAAATGGATTCCGTAGAACATTTTTGACGGAAAATGGATTCCGTCGAAGATTTTTGACGGAAAATGAATTCCATCGAAAACGGATGAATAAAATAAATGCAAAAGAAATTGATTTTGTGAAGTTTTTCGATGGAAAATGGATTCCGTCGAAGATTTTTGACGGAAAATGAATTTCGTCGAAAATAAATGAATAAAATAAATACAAAAGAAATTGATTTTGTGTTGTTTTTCGAAGGAAAATGGATTCCGTTGAAAATGGATGAATAAAATAAATGGAAAAGAAATTGATTTTGTGTAGTTTTTCGACTAAAAAGGAAATCAGTCCAAGATTTTTGACGGAAAACCAATTCCGTCGAAAACAGGTGAATAAAATAAATGCAAATGAAATTAATTTTGTGAAGTTGTTCGACGAAAAAGGAAATTCGTCGAAAACGGATGAATAAAATAAATAGGAAAAGAAATTGATTTTGTGAAGTTTTTCGACGGAAAACGGATTCCGTCGAAAATGGATGAGTAAAATAAATGCAAAAGAAATTGATTTTGTGAAATTTTTTGACGGAAAATAGATTCCGTCGATGATTTTTGACGGAAAATGAATTTCGTCGAAAATGGATGAATAATATAAATGCAAAAGAAATTGATTTTGTGAAGTTTTTTGACGGAAAACGGATTCCGTCGAAAATGGATGAATAAAATAAATTCAAAAGAAATTGTTTTTGCGAAGTTCTTTGACGGAAAACGGATTCCGTCGAAAATGGTTGAATAAAATAAATGCAAAAGAAAATGATTTTGTGAAGTTTTTGACGGAAAATGGATTCCGTCGAAGATTTTTGACGGAAAATGTATTCCGCCGAAAATGGATGATTAAAATAAATGCAAAAGAAATTGATTTTGTGAAGTTTGTCGACGGAAATGGATTCCGCCGAAGATTTTTGAAAGAAAATGAATTCCGTCGAAAATGGATGAATAAAATAAATGCAAAAGAAATTGATTTTGTGAAGTTTTTCGACGGAAAATGGATTCCGTCGAAAATAGATGAATAAAATAAATGCAAAAGAAATTGATTTTGTGAAGTTTTTCGACGGAAAATTGATTCCGTAGAAGATTTTTGACGGAAAATGGATTCCGTCGAAGATTTTTGACGGAAAATGAATTCCGTCGAAAATGAATGAATAAAATAAATGCAAAAGAAATTGATTTTGTGAAGTTTTTGACGGGAAATGAATTCCGTCGAATATGGATGAATAAAATAAATGCAAAAGAAATTGATTTTGTCAAGTTTTTCGACGGAAAATGGATTCTGTCGAAGATTTTTGACGGAAAATGAATTCCGTCGAAAATGGATGAATAAAATAAATGCAAAAGAAATTAATTTTGTGAAGTTTTTTTCACGGAAAATGGATACCGTCGAAAATGGATGAATAAAATAAATGCAAAAGAAATTGATGATATTGTGAAATTTTTTGATGGAAAACGGATTCCATCGAAAATGGATGAATAAAATAAATGCAAAAGAAATTGATTTTATGAAATTTTTCGACGAAAAATGGATTCCGTCGAAGATTTTTGACGAAAAATGCATTCCGTCGAAAATGGATGATTAAAATAAATGCAAAAGAAATTGATTTTGTGAAGTTTTTCGACGGAAAACAAATTCCGTCGAAAACGGATGAATAAAATAAATGCAAAATAAATTAATTTTATGAAGTTTTTTGACGGAAAATGGATTCCGTAGAACATTTTTGACGGAAAATGGATTCCGTCGAAGATTTTTGACGGAAAATGAATTCCATCGAAAACGGATGAATAAAATAAATGCAAAAGAAATTGATTTTGTGAAGTTTTTCGATGGAAAATGGATTCCGTCGAAGATTTTTGACGGAAAATGAATTTCGTAGAAAATGGATGAATAAAATAAATGCAAAAGAAATTGATTTTGTGTAGCTTTTCGACTGAAAACGGATTCCGTCGAAAATGGATGAATAAAATAAATGCAAAAGATATTGATTTTCTGTTTTTTTCGAAGCAAAATGGATTCCGTTGTAAACAGATGAATAAAATAAATGCAAATGAAATTGATTTTGTGAAGTTGTTCGACGAAAAAGGAAATTCGTCGAAAACGGATGAATAAAATAAATAGGAAAAGAAATTGATTTTGTGAAGTTTTTCGACGGAAAACGGATTCCGTCGAAGATGGATGAGTAAAATAAATGCAAAAAAAATTGATTTTGTGAAGTTTTTCGATGGAAAATGGATTTCGTCGAAAATGGATGAATAAAATAAATGCAAAAGAAATTGATATTGTGAAATTTTTTGATGGAGAACGGATTCCGTCGAAAATGGATGAATAAAATAAATACAAAAGAAATTGATTTTGTGAAGTTTTTCGACGAAAAATGGATTCCGTCGAAGATTTTTGACGAACAATGTATTCCGTCGAAAACGGATGATTAAAATAAATGCGAAAGAAATTGATTTTGTGAAGTTTTTCGACGGAAAACAAATTCTGTCGAAAACGGATGAATAAAATAAATGAAAAACAAATTAATTTTGTGAAGTTTTTCGACGGAAAATGGATTCCATAAAATGGATTCCGTCGAAGATTTTTGACGGAAAATGAATTCCATCGAAAACGGATGAATAAAATAAATGCAAAAGAAATTGATTTTGTGAAGTTTTTCGATGGAAAATGGATTCCGTCGAAGATTTTTGACGGAAAATGAATTTTGTCGAAAATGGATGAATAAAATAAATACAAAAGAAATTGATTTTGTGTTGTTTTTCGAAGGAAAATGGATTCCGTTGAAAACGGATGAATAAAATAAATGGAAAAGAAATTGATTTTGTGAAGTTTTTCGACTAAAAAGGAAATTAGTCGAAGATTTTTGACGGAAAACCAATTCCGTCGAAAACGGATGAATAAAATAAATTGGAAAATAATTTAATTTTGTAAAGTTTTTCGAAGGAAAAGGGATTCCGTCGAAAACGGATGAATAAAATAAATGCAAAAGAAATTGATTTTGTGAAGATTTTCGACGGAAAACGGATTATGTCGAAAATGGATGAGTAAAATAAATGCAAAAGAAATTGATTTTGTGAAGTTTTTCGACGAAAAATGGATTCCGTCGATGATTTTTGACGGAAAATGAATTTCGTCGAAAATGGATGAATAAAATAAATGCAAAAGAAATTGATTTTGTGAAGTTTTTTGACGGAAAACGGATTCCGTCGAAAATGGATGAATAAAATAAATTCAAAAGAAATTGTTTTTGCGAAGTTTTTTGACGGAAAACGGATTCCGTCGAAAATGGATGAATAAAATAAATGCAAAAGAAAATGATTTTGTGAAGTTTTTGACGGAAAATGGATTCCGTCGAAGATTTTTGACGGAAAATGTATTCCGCCGAAAACGGATGATTAAAATAAATGCAAAAGAAATTGATTTTGTGAAGTTTGTCGACGGAAATGGATTCCGCCGAAGATTTTTGAAAGAAAATGAATTCCGTCGAAAATGGCTGAATAAAATAAATGCAAAAGAAATTGATTTTGTGAAGTTTTTCGATGGAAAATGGTTTCCGTCGAAAATAGATGAATAAAATAAATGCAAAAGAAATTGATTTTGTGAAGTTTTTCGACGGAAAATTGATTCCGTAGAAGATTTTTGACGGAAAATGGATTCCGTCGAAGATTTTTGACGGAAAATGAATTCCGTCGAAAATGGATGAATAAAATAAATGCAAAAGAAATTGATTTTGTGAAGTTTTTTGACGGGAAATGAATTCCGTCGAAAATGGATGAATAAAATAAATGCAAAAGAAATTGATTTTGTCAAGTTTTTCGACGGAAAATGGATTCTGTCGAAGATTTTTGATGGAAAATGAATTCCGTCGAAAATGGATGAATAAAATAATTGCAAAAGAAATTAATTTTATGAAGTTTTTTTCACGGAAAATGGATACCGTCGAAAATGGATGAATAAAATAAATGCAAAAGAAATTGATGATATTGTGAATTTTTTTGATGGAAAACGGATTCCGTCGAAAATGGATGAATAAAATAAATGCAAAAGAAATTGATTTTATGAAATTTTTCGACGAAAAATGGATTCCGTCGAAGATTTTTGACGAAGAATGTATTCCGTCGAAAATGGATGATTAAAATAAATGCAAAAGAAATTGATTTTGTGAAGTTTTTCGACGGAAAACAAATTCCGTCGAAAACGGATGAATAAAATAAATGCAAAATAAATTAATTTTATGAAGTTTTTTGTCGGAAAATGGATTCCGTAGAACATTTTTGACGGAAAATGGATTCCGTCGAAGATTTTTGACGGAAAATGAATTCCATCGAAAACGGATGAATAAAATAAATGCAAAAGAAATTGATTTTGTGAAGTTTTTCGATGGAAAATGGATTCCGTCGTCGAAGATTTTTGACGGAAAATGAATTTCGTAGAAAATGGATGAATAAAATAAATGCAAAAGAAATTGATTTTGTGTAGTTTTTCGACTGAAAACGGATTCCGTCGAAAATGGATGAATAAAATAAATGCAAAAGATATTGATTTTGAGTTTTTTTCGAAGCAAAATGGATTTCGTTGTAAACAGATGAATAAAATAAATGCAAATGAAATTGATTTTGTGAAGTTGTTCGACGAAAAAGGAAATTCGTCGAAAACGGATGAATAAAATAAATAGGAAAAGAAATTGATTTTGTGAAGTTTTTCGACGGAAAACGGATTCCGTCGAAAATGGATGAGTAAAATAAATGCAAAAGAAATTGATTTTGTGAAGTTTTTCGATGGAAAATGGATTTCGTCGAAAATGGATGAATAAAATAAATGCAAAAGAAATTGATATTGTGAATTTTTTTGATGGAAAACGGATTCCGTCGAAAATGGATGAATAAAATAAATACAAAAGAAATTGATTTTGTGAAGTTTTTCGACGAAAAATGTATTCCGTCGAAAACGGATGATTAAAATAAATGCAAAAGAAATTGATTTTGTGAAGATTTTTGACGGAAAACAAATTCCGTCGAAAATGGATGAATAAAATAAATGCAAAAAAAATTAATTTTGTGAAGTTTTTCGACGGAAAATGGATTCCGTAGAACATTTTTGACGGAAAATGGATTCCTTAGAACATTTTTGACGAAAAATGGATTCCGTCGAAGATTTTTGACGGAAAATGAATTCCATCGAAAACGGATGAATAAAATAAATGCAAAAGAAATTGATTTTGTGAAGTTTTTCGATGGAAAATAGATTCCGTCGAAGATTTTTAACGGAAAATGAATTTCGTCGAAAATGGATGAATAAAATAAATAAAAAAGAAATTGATTTTGTGTTGTTTTTCGAAGGAAAATGGATTCCGTTGAAAAAGGATGAATAAAATAAATGGAAAAGAAATTGATTTTGTGAAGTTTTTCGATTAAAAAGGAAATCAATCGAAGATTTTTGACGGAAAACGAATTCCGTCGAAAATGGATGAATAAAATAAATTGGAAAATAATTTGATTTTGTAAAGTTTTTCGAAGGAAAAGGGATTCCGTCGAAAACGGATGAATAAAATAAATGCAAAAGAAATTGATTTTGTGAAGATTTTCGACGGAAAACGGATTCCGTCGAAAATGGATGAGTAAAATAAATGCAAAAGAAATTGATTTTGTGAAGTTTTTCGACGGAAAATGGATTCCGTCGATGATTTTTGACGGAAAATGAATTTCGTCGAAAATGGATGAATAAAATAAATGCAAAAGAAATTGATTTTGTGAAGTTTTTTGACGGAAAACGGATTCCGTCGAAAATGGATGAATAAAATAAATTCAAAAGAAATTGTTTTTGCGAAGTTTTTTGACGGAAAACAGATTCCGTAGAAGATTTTTGACGGAAAATGTATTCCGCCGAAAACGGATGAATAAAATAAATGCAAAAGAAATTGATTTTGTGAAGTTTTTCGACGAAAATGGATTCCGTCGAAGGTTTTTGAAGGAAAATGAATTGCATCGAAAATGGATGAATAAAATAAATGCAAAAGAAATTGATTTTGTGAAGTTTTTCGACGGAAAATGGATTCCGAAAAAGATGAATAAAATAAATGCAAAAGAAATTGATTTTGGAAGATTTTTGACGGAAAATGGATTCCGTCGAAGATTTTTGACGGAAAATGGATTCCGTCGAAAATGGATAAATAAAATAAATGCAAAAGAAATTTTTCTCTGTGTTGTTTTTCGAAGGAAAATGGATTCCGTTGAAAACGGATGAATAAAATAAATGGAAAAAAATTGATTTTGGGAAGTTTTTCGACGAAAAAGGTAATCAGTCGAAGATTTTTGACGGAAAACGAATTCCGTCGAAAACGGATGAATAAAATAAATTGGAAAATAATCTTATTTTGTAAAGTTTTTCGAAGGAAAATGGATTCCATCGAAAACGGATGAATAAAATAAATGTAAAGAAATTGATTTTTTCAAGTTTTTCGACGGAAAATGGAATCGGTCGAAGATTTTTGACGGAAAATGAATTCCGTCGAAAATAGATGAATAAAATAAACGCAAAAGAAATTAATTTTGCGAAGTTTTTTTAACGGAAAATGGATTACGTCGAAAATGGATGAATAAAATAAATGCAAAAGAAATTGATATTGTTAAATTTTTTGATGGAAAACGGATTCCGTCGAAAATGGATGAATAAAATAAATTCAAAAGAAATTGATTTTATGAAGTTTTTTGATGGAAAATGGATTCCGTCGAAGATTTTTGACGAAAAATGTATTTCGTCGAAAATGGATGATTAAAATAAATGCAAAAGAAATTGATTTTGTGAAGTTTTTCGACGGGAAACAAATTCCGTCGAAAATGGATGAATAAATAAATGCAAAAGAAATTAATTTTGTGAAGTTTTTCGACGGAAAATGGATTCCGTAGAACATTTTTGACGGAAAATGGATTCCGTCGAAGATTTTTGACGGAAAATGAATTCCATCGAAAACGGATGAATAAAATAAATGCAAAAGAAATTGATTTTGTGAAGTTTTTCGATGGAAAATGGATTCCGTCGATGATTTTTGACGGAAAATGAATTTCGTCGAAAATGGATGAATAAAATAAATGCAAAAGAAATTAATTTTGTGAAGTTTTTCGACGGAAAACGGATTCCGTCGAAAATGGATGAATAAAATAAATGCAAAAGATATTGATTTTGTGTTGTTTTTCGAAGCAAGATGGATTCCTTTGAAAACAGATGAATAAAATAAATGCAAATGAAATTGATTTTGTGAAGTTGTTCAACGAAAAAGGAAATCCGTCGAAGATTTTTTACGGAAAATGAAATTCGTCGAAAACGAATGAATAAAATAAATAGGAAAAGACATTGATTTTGTGAAGTTTTTCGACGGAAAACGCATTCCGTCGAAAATGGATGAGTAAAATAAATGCAAAAGAAAGTGATTTTGAGAAGTTTTTCGACGGAAAATGGATTTCGTCGATGATTTTGGACGGAAAATGAATTTCGTCGAAAACGGATGAATAAGATAAATGCAAAAGAAATTCATTTTGTGAAGTTTTTTGACGGAAAACGGATTCCGTCGAAAACTGATGAATAAAATAAATGCAAAAGAAATTGATTTTGTATTGTTTTTCGAAGGAAAATGGATTCCGTTGAAAACGGATGAATAAAATAAATGCAAAAGAAATTGATTTTGTGAATTTTTCGATGAAAAAGGAAATCCGTTGAAGATTTTTTACGTAAAACGAATTCCGGAAAAAAATGGATGAATAAAATAAATGCAAAAGAAATTGATTTTGTGAAGTTTTTTGAGGAAAACGGATTCCGTCGAAAATGGATGAATAAAATAAATGCAAAAGATATTGATTTTGTGTTGTTTTTTGAAGCAAAATGGATTCCGTTGAAAACGGATGAATAAAATAAATGCAAATGAAATTGATTTTGTAAAGTTTTTCGACGGAAAACGGATTCCGTCGAAGATATTTGACGGAAAATGTATTCCGTCGAAAATGGATGAATAAAATTAATGCAAAAGAAATTTGTTTTGTGAAGTTTTTCTACGGAAAACGAATTCCGTCGATAATGGATGAATAAAAAAACTGCAAAAGAAATTGATTTTGTGAAGTTTTTCGACGGAAAATGGATTCCGTCGAAGATTTTTGACGGAAAATGAATTCCGTCGAAAATGAATCACCGAGGGAGGTGGGTTAGGCCTTTGACGCCTGCTAGGAGCAACATCGTGCGCACCAATGTCCCGCTGTGTTGAGGTTGAGTTCCCACGACAATGTGGCGTGGCTCGTTCAGCCATCGACGACGCAAGAGCAATGGATCCCGGGGCATCCCACGTGGGTGCTTGATTCCTTTCGCATCCACAACCGAACGTCGCCTATTCGGTGCGTCCCTCTCGATTCCTGATGCCCTGGGGACACAATTGCGATGACTGCCGAGTTGCCTGAGTGGGACGTGTTTCGGGGGAATTCCTTCTCAATGCGCTCGGGCCCATGTCCTGTTGCATTGAGGTCGAATTCCCATAATAACTTGACGATGATTTAGCATCGTTGATGCATGTGCGGCGGTTCGTTTTGGGGACATACCCCGGTCTCGGCTGTTATTGCCTTACGTGCATCGTTGATCTTGTGGAGGCACCCGGATGAATCACGACTGAACAAGTTGTGAAAGGAATTGACGGCGGAGAGGGCTGGTTCTTGATGGTATCGATCATGCCTAGCGAGATGGACATCGCGCTACCGGATGCTTCCATCGCGCGCATGCCGTTAAAAGAAATTGTTTTTGTGAAGTTTTCGACGGAAAATGGATTCCGTCTAAGATTTTTGTCGGAAAATGAATTCTGTCAAAAATGGATGAATAAAATAAATGAAAAAGAAATTGATTTTGTGAAGTTATTCGACGAAAAATGAATTCCGTCGAAAACGGATGAATAAGATAAATGGAAAAGAAATTCATATTGTCAAGTTTTTTGATGGAAAATGGATGAATAAAATAAATGCAAAAGAAATTGATTTTCTGAAGTTTTTTAACGGAAAATGGATTCCGTCGAAAATGGATGAATAAAATAAATTCAAAAGAAATTTTTTTTGCGAAGTTTTTTGATGGAAAACGGATTCTGTCGAAAATGGATGAATAAAATAAATGCAAAAGAAATTGATTTTGTGAAGTTTTCGACGGAAAATGGATTCCGTCGAAGATTTTTGACGGAAAATGTATTTCGTCGAAAACGGATGAATAAAATAAATGCAAAAGAAATTGATTTTGTGAAGTTTTTCGATGGAAAAAGAATTTCGTCGAAAACGGATTAATAAAATAAATGCAAAAGAAATTGATTTTTTGAAGTTTTTCGACGGAAAATGGATTCCTTTGAAGATTTTTGACGGAAAACGGATTCTGACGAAAATGGATGAATAAAATAATAGCAAAAGAATTAAATTTTTGGGTTGTTTTTCGAAGGAAAATGGATTCCGTTGAAAACGGATGAATAAAATAAATTCAAAAGAAATTGTTTTTGCGAAGTTTTTCGACGAAAAAGGAAATCCGTCGAAGATTTTTGATGGAAAACAGATTAATAAAATAAATTGAAAAAGAAATTGATTTTGTAAAGTTTTTCGAAAGAAAACGGATTCCGTCGAAAACTGATGAATAAAATAAATGCAAAAGAAATTAATTTTGTGAAGTTTTTCGACGAAAAATGGATTCTGTCGAAGATTTTTGACGGGAATTGAATTCCTTCGAAAATGGATGAATAAAATAAATGCAAAAGAAATTGATTTTGTGAAGTTTTCGACGAAAAATGGATTCCGTCGAAGATTTTTTAACGAAAATGAATTCCGTCGAAAATGGATGAATAAAATAAATGCAAAAGAAATTGATTTTGTGAAGTTTTTCGACGGAAAATGGATTCCGATGAAAACGGATGAATAAAATAAATGCAAAAGAAATTGATTTTGTGAAGTTTTTCGACGGAAAAGGAAATCCGTCGAAGATTTTTGACGTAAATCGAATTCCGTCAAAAACGGATGAATAAAATAAATTGGAAAAGAAATTGATTTTGTAAAGTTTTTCGACGGAAAATGGATTCCGTCGAAAACGGATGAAAAAAAAAATGCAAAAGAAATTGATTTTGTGAAGTTTTTCGACGGAAAATTGATTCCGACGAAGATTTTTGACGGATAATGTATTCCGTCGAAAATGGATGAATAAAATAAATTCAAAAGAAATTTTTTTTGCGAAAATCGAAAATGGATGAATAAAATAAATGCAAAAGAAATTGATTTTTTTTGGAAAATGTATTTTCGAAAACGGATGAATAAAATAAATGCAAAAGAAATTGAAAGTTTTTCGACGGAAAATGGATTCCGTCGAAAACGGATGAAAAAAAAATGCAAAAGAAATTGATTTTGTGAAGTTTTTCGACGGAAAATTGATTCCGACGAAGATTTTTGACGGATAATGTATTCCGTCGAAAATGGATGAATAAAATAAATTCAAAAGAAATTTTTTTTGCGAAGTTTTTTGATGGAAAACGGATTCCGTCGAAAATGGATGAATAAAATAAATGCAAAAGAAATTGATTTTGTGAAGTTTTCGATGGAAAATGGATTCCGTCGAAGATTTTTGACGGAAAATGTATTTCGTCGAAAACGGATGAATAAAATAAATGCAAAAGAAATTGATTTTGTGAAGTTTTTCGATGGAAAAAGAATTTCGTCGAAAACGGATTAATAAAATAAATGCAAAAGAAATTGATTTTTTGAAGTTTTTCGATGGAAAATGGATTCCTTTGAAGATTTTTGACGGAAAACGGATTCTGATGAAAATGGATGAATAAAATAGCAAAAGAATTAAATTCTTGTGTTGTTTTTCGAAGGAAAATGGATTCCGTTGAAAACGGATGAATAAAATAAATGCAAAAGAAATTGTTTTTGCGAAGTTTTTCGACGAAAAAGGAAATCCGCCGAAGATTTTTGACGGAAAACGGATTAATAAAATAAATTGAAAAAGAAATTGATTTAGTAAAGTTTTTCGATAGAAAACGGATTCCGTCGAAAACTGATGAATAAAATAAATGCAAAAGAAATTAATTTTGTGAAGTTTTCGACGAAAAATTGATTCTGTCGATGATTTTTGACGGGAATTGAATTCCTTCGAAAATGGATGAATAAAATAAATGCAAAAGAAATTGATTTTGTGAAGTTTTTCGACGGAAAATGGATTCCGATGAAAACGGATGAATAAAATAAATGCAAAAGAAATTGATTTTGTGAAGTATTTCGACGAAAAAGGAAATCCGTCGAAGATTTTTGACGTAAAACGAATTTCGTCAAAAATGGATGAATAAAATAATTTGGAAAAGAAATTGATTTTGTGAAGTTTTTCGACGGAAAATGGATTCCGTCGAAAACGGATGAAAAAAATAAATGCAAAAGAAATTGATTTTGTGAAGTTTTTCGACGGAAAATTGATTCCGACGAAGATTTTTGACGGAAAATGTATTCCGTCGAAAATGGATGAATAAAATAAATGCAAAAGAAATTGATTTTGTGTTTTTTTCGAAGGAAAATGGATTCCGTTGAAAACGGATGAATAAAATAAATGGAAAAGAAATTGATTTTGTGAAGCTTTTCGACTAAAAAGGAAATCAGTCGAAGATTTTTGACGGAAAATGTATTTCGTCGAAAACGGATGAATAAAATAAATGCAAAAGAAATTGATTTTGTGAAGTTTTTCGATGGAAAAAGAATTTCGTCGAAAACGGATAAATAAAATAAATATGCAAAAGAAATTGATTTTTTGAAGTTTTTCGACGAAAAATGGATTCCTTTGAAGATTTTTGACGGAAAACGGATTCTGACGAAAATGGATGAATAAAATAATAGCAAAAGAATTAAATTTTTGTGTTGTTTTTCGAAGGAAAATAGATTCCGTTGAAAATGGATGAATAAAATAAATGCAAAAGAAATTGTTTTTGCGAAGTTTTTCGACGAAAAAGGAAATCCGTCGAAGATTTTTGACGGAAAACGGATTAATTAAGTAAATTGAAAAAGAAATTGAATTTGTAAAGTTTTTCGAAAGAAAACGGATTCCGTCGAAAACTGATGAATAAAATAAATGCAAAAGAAATTAATTTTGTGAAGTTTTTCGACGAAAAATGGATTCTGTCGAAGATTTTTGACGGGAATTGAATTCCTTCGAAAATGGATGAATAAAATAAATGCAAAAGAAATTGATTTTGTGAAGTTTTCGACGAAAAATGGATTCCGTCGAAGATTTTTTACGGGAAATAAATTCCTTCGAAAATGGATGAATAAAATAAATGCAAATGAAATTGATTTTGTGAAGTTTTTTGACGGGAAATGAATTCCTTCCAAAATGGATGAATAAAATAAATGCAAAAGAAATTTTTCGTTGTGTTGTTTTTCGAAGGAAAATGGATTCCGTTGAAAACGGATGAATAAAATAAATGGAAAAAAATTGATTTTGTGAAGTTTTTCGACGAAAAAGGAAATCAGTCGAAGATTTTTGACGGAAAACGAATTCCGTCGAAAACGGATGAATAAAATAAATTGAAAAATAATTTTTTTTTTTGTAAAGTTTTTCGAAGGAAAATGGATTCCATCGAAAACGGATGAATAAAATAAATGCAAAAGAAATTGATTTTGTCAAGTTTTTCAACGGAAAATGGATTCTGTCGAAGATTTTTGACGGAAAATGAATTCCGTCGAAAATGGATGAATAAAATAAACGCAAAAGAAATTAATTTTGTGAAGTTTTTTTCACGGAAAATGGATTCCGTCGAAAATGGATGAATAAAATAAATGCAAAAGAAATTGATATTGTGAAATTTTTTTATGGAAAACGGATTCCGTCGAAAATGGATGAATAAAATAAATGCAAAAGAAATTGATTTTATGAATTTTTTCGACGAAAAATGGATTCCGTCGAAGATTTTTGACGAAAAATGTATTCCGTTGAAAACGGATGATTAAAATAAATGCAAATGAAATTGATTTTGTGAAGTTTTTCGACGGAAAACAAATTCCGTCGAAAACAGATGAATAAAATAAATGCAAAAGAAATAAATTTTGTGAAGTTTTTCGACGGAAAATGGATTCCGTAGAACATTTTTGACGGAAAATGGATTCCGTCGAAGATTTTTGACGGAAAATGAATTCCATCGAAAACGGATGAATAAAATAAATGCAAAAGAAATTGGTTTTGTGAAGTTTTTCGATGGAAAATGGATTCCGTCGAAGATTTTTGACGGAAAATGATTTTCGCCGAAAATGGATGAAGAAGATAGATGCAAAAGAAATTGATTTTGTGAAGTTTTTCGACGGAAAACGGATTCCGTCGAAAATGGATGAATAAAATAAATGCAAAAGATATTGATTTTGTGTTGTTTTTCGAAGCAAAATGGATTCCGTTGAAAACAGATGAATAAAATAAATGCAAATGAAATTGATTTTGTGAAGTTGTTCGACGAAAAAGGAAATCCGTCGAATATTTTTTACGGAAATGAAATTCGTCGAAAACGGATTCCGTCGAAGATTTTTTACGGAAAATGAAATTCGTCGAAAATGGATGAATAAAATAAATAGGAAAAGAAATTGATTTCGTCGAAAATATAATCCATTTTTCGTCGAAAAAATTCATAAAATCAATTTCTTTTGCATTTATTTTATTCATCCATTTTCGACGGAATCCGTTTTCCATCGAAAAATTTCACAATATCAATTTCTTTTGCATTTATTTTATTCATCCATTTTCGACGGAATTCATTTTCCGTCGAAAAACTTCACAAAATAATTTTCTTTTGCATTAATTTAATTCATCCATTTTCGACGGAATACATTTTCCGTCAAAAATCTTCGACGGAATCCATTTTCCGTCGAAAAACTTACAAAATCAATTTCCTTTGCATTTATTTTACTAATCCGTTTTCGACAAAAATCTTTTTCCGTCGAAAAACTTCACAAAATCAATTTCTTTTGCATCTATTTTAGTCATCCGTTTTCGACGGGATATATTTTTCGTCATAAATCTTCGA
Source organism: Gastrolobium villosum (assembly GCA_032173675.1). Classification (NCBI taxonomy): domain Eukaryota; kingdom Viridiplantae; phylum Streptophyta; class Magnoliopsida; order Fabales; family Fabaceae; genus Gastrolobium; species Gastrolobium villosum. The sequence goes on from JAVKPL010001643.1 coordinate 119,134, forward strand.
CGGAATCCATTATGCGTCAAAAATCTTCTACGGAATCCATATTCCGACGAAAAACTACACAAAATCAATTTCTTTTGCATTTATTTTATTCATCCGTTTTCGACGGAATACATTTTTCGTCAAAAATCTTCGACGGAATCCATTTTTCGTCGACAAACTTCATAAAATAAATTATTTTTGCATTTATTGTATTCATCCATTTTCAACGGAATTCATTTTCCGTCAAAAATCTTCGATGGAATTCGTCGAAAAACTTCATAAAATCAATTTCTTTTGCATTTATTTTATTCATCCATTTTCGACGGAATTCGTTTTCCATCTAAAAATTTCACAATAACAATTTCTTTTGCATTTATTTTATTCATCCATTTTCGCGGAATTAATTTTCCGTCGAAAAACATCACAAAATAAATTTCTTTTGCATTAATTTAATTCATCCATTTTCGACGGAATACATTTTTCGCCAAAAATCTTCAACGGAAACCATTTTCCATCGAAAAACTTACAAAATCAATTTCCTTTGTATTTATTTTATTAATCTGTTTTCGACGAAATTCTTTTTCCGTCGAAAAACTTCACAAAATCAATTTCTTTTGTATTTATTTTAGTCATCCGTTTTCGACGGAATCCATTTTTTGTCGAAAAACTTCATAAAATCAATTTCTTTTGCATTTATTTTATTCATCCGTTTTCGACGGAATTCATTTTCCGTCAAAAATCTTCGACGAAATCCATTTTCTGTCGAAAAACTTCACAAAATCGATTTCTTTTGCATTTATTTTATTCATCCGTTTTCGATGGAATTCATTTTCCGTCAAAAATCTTCGACGGAATCCATTTTCGTCGAAAAACTTCACAAAATCAATTTCTTTGGCATTTATTTTATTCATCCGTTTTCGACGGAATACATTTTTCGTCAAAAATCTTCGACGGAATCCATTTTTTGTCGATAAACTTCATAAAATCAATTTCTTTTGCATTTATTTTATTCATCCATTTTCGACGGAATTCATTTTCCGTCAAAAATCTTCGACGGCATATATTTTCCGTCGAAAAAATTCACAAAATCAATTTCTTTTGCATTTTTTTTATTCATCCATTTTCGACGGAATTCATTTTCCGTCCAAAATCTTCGACGAAATCCATTTTCCGTCGAAAAACTTCACAAAATCAATTTCTTTTGCATTTATTTTATTCATCCATTTTCGACGAAATTCATTTTCCGTCAAAAATCTTCGACGGAATCCATTTTCTGTCGAAATACTTCACAAAATCAATTCCTTTTGCTTATATTTTATTCAACCGTTTTCGATGGAATTCATTTTCCGTAAAAAATCTTCGACGGAATCCATTTTCCGTCAAAAATCTTCTACGGAATCCATTTTCCGTCGAAAAACTTCACAAAATCAATTTCTTTTGCATTTATTTTATTCATCTGTTTTCGACGGAATACATTTTTCGTCAAAAATCTTCAACGTAATCCATTTTTCGTCGAAAAATTAATAAAATTAATTTCTTTTGCATTTATTTTATTCATCCATTTTCAACGGAATTCATTTTCCATCAAAAATCTTCGACGGAATCCATTTTTCGTCGAAAAAAATTCATAAAATCAATTTCTTTTGCATTTATTTTATTCATCCATTTTCGACGGAATCCGTTTTCCATCGAAAAATTTCACAATATCAATTTCTTTTGCATTTATTTTATTCATCCATTTTCGACGGAACTCATTTTTCGTCGAAAAACTTCACAAAATATATTTCTTTTGCATTAATTTAATTCATCCATTTTCGACGGAATACATTTTCCGTCAAAAATCTTCGACGGAATCCATTTTCCGTCGAAAAACTTACAAAATCAATTTCCTTTGCATTTATTTTATTAATCCGTTTTCGACGAAATTCTTTTTCCGTCGAAAAACTTCACAAAATCAATTTCTTTTGCATCTATTTTAGTCACCCGTTTTCGACAGAATACATTTTTCGTCAAAAATCTTCGACGGAATCCATTTTCTGTCAAAAATCTTCTACGGAATCCATTTTTTGTCGAAAAACTTCACAAAATCAATTTCTTTTGCATTTATTTTGTTCATCCGTTTTCGACGGAATTCATTTTCCGTCAAAAAACTTCTACGGAATCCATTTTCCGTCAAAAATCTTCTACGGAATCCATTTTCCGTCGAAAAACTTCACAAAATCAATTTCTTTTGCATTTATTTTATTCATCCGTTTTCGACGGAATACATTTTTCGTCAAAAATCTTCAACGGAATCCATTTTTCGTCGAAAAATTAAAAAAATCAATTTCTTTTGCATTTATTTTATTCATCCATTTTCAGCGGAATTCATTTTCTGTCAAAAATCTTCGACGGAATCCATTTTTCGTCGAAAAAATTCATAATATCAATTTCTTTTGCATTTATTTTATTGATCCATTTTCGACGGAATCCGTTTTCCATCGAAAATTTTCACAATATCAATTTCTTTTGCATTTATTTTATTCATCCATTTTCGACGGAATTCATTTTCCGTCGAAAAACTTCACAAAATAATTTTCTTTTGCATTAATTTAATTCATCCATTTTCGACGGAATACATTTTTCGTCAAAAATCTTCGACGAAATCCATTTTCCGTCGAAAAACTTCACAAAATCAATTTCCTTTGCATTTATTTTATTAATCCGTTTTCGACGAAATTCTTTTTCCGTCGAAAAACTTCACAAAATCAATTTCTTTTGCATTTATTTTAGTCATCCGTTTTCGACGGAATACATTTTTCGTCATAAATCTTCGACGGAATCCATTTTTCGGAATCCATTTTCCGACGAAAAACTACACAAAATCAATTTCTTTTGCATTTTTTTATTCATCCGTTTTCGACGGAATACATTTTTCGTCAAAAATCTTCGAAACGTCGAAAAACTTCACAAAATCAATTTCTTTTGCATCTAATCCATTTTACACAAAATCAATTTCTTTTGCATTTATTTTATTCGAATAAACAAAAATCTTCGAAATCTATTTTTCCGACAAACTTCATAAAATAAATTATTTTTGCATTTATTGTATTCATCCATTTTCAACGAAATTCATTTTCCGTCAAAAATGTTCGACGGAATTCGTCGAAAAACTTCATAAAATCAATTTCTTTTGCATTTATTTTATTCATCCATTTTCGACGGAATCCGTTTTCCATCTAAAAATTTCACAATAACAATTTCTTTTGCATTTATTTTATTCATCCGTTTTTGACGGAATTAATTTTCCGTCGAAAAACATCACAAAATAAATTTCTTTTGCATTAATTTAATTCATCCATTTTCGACGGAATACATTTTTCGCCAAAAATCTTCGACGGAAACCATTTTCCGTCGAAAAACTTACAAAATCAATTTCCTTTGTATTTATTTTATTAATCCGTTTTCGACGGAATCCATTTTTTGTCGAAAAACTTCATAAAATCAATTTCTTTTGCATTTATTTTATTCATCCATTTTCGACGGAATTCATTTTCCGTCAAAATTCTTCATCGGAATCCATTTTCCGTCGAAAAACTTCGCAAAATCAATTTCTTTGGCATTTATTTTATTCATCCGTTTTCGACGGAATACTTTTTTCGTCAAAAATCTTCGACTGAATCCATTTTTCGTCGATAAACTTCATAAAATCAATTTCTTTTGCATTTATTTTATTCATCCATTTTCGACGGAATTCATTTTCCGTCAAAAATCTTCGACGGCATATATTTTCCGTCGAAAAAATTCACAAAATCAATTTCTTTTGCATTTTTTTTATTCATCCATTTTCGACGGAATTCATTTTCCGTCCAAAATCTTCGACGAAATCCATTTTCCGTCGAAAAACTTCACAAAATCAATTTCTTTTGCATTTATTTTATTCATCCATTTTCGACGAAATTCATTTTCCGTCAAAAATCTTCGACGGAATCCATTTTCTGTCGAAATACTTCACAAAATCAATTCCTTTTGCTTATATTTTATTCAACCGTTTTCGATGGAATTCATTTTCCGTAAAAAATCTTCGACGGAATCCATTTTCCGTCAAAAATCTTCGACGGCATATATTTTCCGTCGAAAAAATTCACAAAATCAATTTCTTTTGCATTTATTTTATTCATCCATTTTCGACGGAATTCATTTTCCGTCCAGAATCTTCGACGAAATCCGTTTTCCGTCGAAAAACTTCACAAAATCAATTTCTTTTGCATTTATTTTATTCATCCGTTTTCGACGGAATTCATTTTCCGTCAAAAATCTTCGACGGAATCCATTTTCTGTCGAAAAACTTCACAAAATCAATTTCTTTTGCATTTACTTTATTCATCCGTTTTCGATGGAATTCATTTTCCGTCAAAAATCTTCTACGGAATCCATTTTCGGTCGAAAAACTTCACAAAATCAACTTCTTTTGTTTTTTTTTATTCATCCATTTTCGACGGAATTCATTTTCCGTCAAAAATCATCGACGGAATCCATTTTCTGTCGAAAAACTTCACAAAATCAATTTCTTTTGCATTTATTTTATTCATCCGTTTTCGATGGAATTCATTTTCCGTCAAAAATCTTCGACGGAATCCATTTTCCGTCAAAAATCTTCTACGGAATCCATTTTCCGTCGAAAAACTTCACAAAATCAATTTCTTTTGCATTTATTTTATTCATCCGTTTTCGACGGAATACTTTTTTCTTCAAAAATCTTCAACGGAATCCATTTTTCGTGGAAAAATTAATAAAATCAATTTCTTTTGCATTTATTTTATTCATCCATTTTCAACGGAATTCATTTTCCATCAAAAATCTTCGACGGAATCCATTTTTCGTCGAAAAAATTCATAAAATCAATTTCTTTTGCATTTATTTTATTCATCCATTTTCGACGGAATCCGTTTTCCATCGAAAAATTTCACAATATCAATTTCTTTTGCATTTATTTTATTCATCCATTTTCGACGGAATTCATTTTCCGTCGAAAAACTTCACAAAATATATTTCTTTTCCATTAATTTAATTCATCCATTTTCGACGGAATACATTTTCCGTCAAAAATCTTCGACGGAATCCATTTTTCGTCGATAAACTTACAAAATCAATTTCCTTTGCATTTATTTTATTAATCCGTTTTCGACGAAATTCTTTTTCCGTCGAAAAACTTCACAAAATCAATTTCTTTTGCATCTATTTTAGTCATCCGTTTTCGACAGAATACATTTTTGGTCAAAAATCTTCGACGGAATCCATTTTCAGTCAAAAATCTTCTGCGGAATCCATTTTTCGTCGAAAAACTTCACAAAATCAATTTCTTTTGCATTTATTTTATTCATCCGTTTTCGACGAAATTCATTTTCCGTCAAAAATCTTCTTTTGACGGAATCCATTTTCCGTCGAAAAACTTCACAAAATCAATTTCTTTTGCATTTATTTTATTCATCCGTTTTCCACGGAATACATTTTTCGTCAAAAATCTTCAACGGAATCCATTTTTCGTCGAAAATTAATAAAATCAATTTCTTTTGCATTTATTTTATTCATCCATTTTCAACGGAATTCATTTTCCGTCTAAAATCTTCGACGGAATCCATTTTTCGTCGAAAAAATTCATAAAATCAATTTCTTTTGCCTTTATTTTATTCATCCATTTTCGACGGAATCCCTTTTCCATCGAAAAATTTCACAATATCAATTTATTTTGCATTTATTTTATTCATCCATTTTCGACGGAATTCATTTTCCGTCGAAAAACTTCACAAAATAATTTTCTTTTGCATTAATTTAATTCATCCATTTTCGACGGAATACATTTTCCGTCAAAAATCTTCGACGGAATCCATTTTCCGTCGAAAAACTTACAAAATCAATTTCCTTTGCATTTATTTTATTAATCCGTTTTCGACAAAATTCTTTTTCCTTCGAAAAACTTCACAAAATCAATTTCTTTTGCATCTATTTTAGTCATCCGTTTTCGACGGAATACATTTTTCGTCATAAATCATCGACGGAATCCATTTTCCGTCAAAAATCTTCTACGGAATCCATTTTCCGACGAAAAACTACACCAAATCAATTTCTTTTGCATTTATTTTATTCATCCATTTTCAACGGAATTCATTTTCCGTCAAAAATCTTCGACGGAATCCATTTTTCGTCGATAAACTTCATAAAATAAATTATTTTTGCATTTATTGTATTCATCCATTTTCAACGGAATTCATTTTCCGTCAAAAATCTTCGACGGCATATATTTTCCGTCGAAAAAATTCACAAAATCAATTTCTTTTGCATTTATTTTATTCATCCATTTTCGACGGAATTCATTTTCCGTCCAGAATCTTCGACGAAATCCGTTTTCCGTCGAAAAACTTCACAAAATCAATTTCTTTTGCATTTATTTTATTCATCCATTTTCGACGCAATTCATTTTCCGTCAAAAATCTTCGACGGAATCCATTTTCTGTCGAAAAACTTCACAAAATCAATTTCTTTTGCATTTACTTTATTCATCCGTTTTCGACGGAATTCATTTTCCGTCAAAAATCTTCTACGGAATCCATTTTCGGTCGAAAAACTTCACAAAATCAACTTCTTTTGTTTTTTTTTATTCATCCATTTTCGACGGAATTCATTTTCCGTCAAAAATCATCGACGGAATCCATTTTCTGTCGAAAAACTTCACAAAATCAATTTCTTTTGCATTTATTTTATTCATCCGTTTTCGATGGAATTCATTTTCCGTCAAAAATCTTCGACGGAATCCATTTTCCGTCAAAAATCTTCTACAGAATCCATTTTCCGTCGAAAAACTTCACAAAATCAATTTCTTTTGCATTTATTTTATTCATCCGTTTTCGACGGAATACTTTTTTCTTCAAAAATCTTCAACGGAATCCATTTTTCGTGGAAAAATTAATAAAATCAATTTCTTTTGCATTTATTTTATTCATCCATTTTCAACGGAATTCATTTTCCATCAAAAATCTTCGACGGAATCCATTTTGCGTCGAAAAAATTCATAAAATCAATTTCTTTTGCATTTATTTTATTCATCCATTTTCGACGGAATCCGTTTTCCATCGAAAAATTTCACAATATCAATTTCTTTTGCATTTATCTTATTCATCCATTTTCGACGGAATTCATTTTCCGTCGAAAAACTTCACAAAATATATTTCTTTTCCATTAATTTAATTCATCCATTTTCGACGGAATATATTTTCCGTCAAAAATCTTCGACGGAATCCATTTTTCGTCGATAAACTTACAAAATCAATTTCCTTTGCATTTATTTTATTAATCTGTTTTCGACGAAATTCTTTTTCCGTCGAAAAACTTCACAAAGTCAATTTCTTTTGCATCTATTTTAGTCATCCGTTTTCGACAGAATACATTTTTGGTCAAAAATCTTCGACGGAATCCATTTTCAGTCAAAAATCTTCTGCGGAATCCATTTTTCGTCGAAAAACTTCACAAAATCAATTTCTTTTGCATTTATTTTATTCATCCGTTTTCGACGAAATTCATTTTCCGTCAAAAATCTTCGACGGAATCCATTTTCCGTCGAAAAACTTCACAAAATCAATTTCTTTTGCATTTATTTTATTCATCCGTTTTCCACGGAATACATTTTTCGTCAAAAATCTTCAACGGAATCCATTTTTCGTCGAAAATTAATAAAATCAATTTCTTTTGCATTTATTTTATTCATCCATTTTCAACGGAATTCATTTTCCGTCAAAAATCTTCGACGGAATCCATTTTTCGTCGAAAAAATTCATAAAATCAATTTCTTTTGCCTTTATTTTATTCATCCATTTTCGACGGAATCCCTTTTCCATCGAAAAATTTCACAATATCAATTTATTTTGCATTTATTTTATTTATCCATTTTCGACGGAATTCATTTTCCGTCGAAAAACTTCACAAAATAATTTTCTTTTGCATTAATTTAATTCATCCATTTTCGACGGAATACATTTTCCGTCAAAAATCTTCGACGGAATCCATTTTCCGTCGAAAAACTTACAAAATCAATTTCCTTTGCATTTATTTTATTAATCCGTTTTCGACGAAATTCTTTTTCCTTCGAAAAACTTCACAAAATCAATTTCTTTTGCATCTATTTTAGTCATCCGTTTTCGACGGAATACATTTTTCGTCATAAATCATCGACGGAATCCATTTTCCGTCAAAAATCTTCTACGGAATCCATTTTCCGACGAAAAACTACACCAAATCAATTTCTTTTGCATTTATTTTATTCATCCGTTATCGACGGAATACATTTTTCGTCAAAAATCTTCGACGGAATCCATTTTTCGTCGATAAACTTCATAAAATAAATTATTTTTGCATTTATTGTATTCATCCATTTTCAACGGAATTCATTTTCCGTCAAAAATCTTCGACGGAATTCGTCGAAAAACTTCATAAAATCAATTTCTTTTGCATTTATTTTATTCATCCATTTTCGACGGAATCCGTTTTCCATCTAAAAATTTCACAATAAAAATTTCTTTTGCATTTATTTTATTCATCCATTTTCGACGGAATTAATTTTCCGTCTAAAAACATCACAAAATAAATTTCTTTTGCATTAATTTAATTCATCCATTTTCGACGGAATACATTTTTCGCCAAAAATCTTCGACGGAAACCATTTTCCGTCGAAAAACTTACAAAATCAATTTCCTTTGTATTTATTTTATTAATCTGTTTTCGACGAAATTCTTTTTCCGTCGAAAAACTTCTCAAAATCAATTTCTTTTGTATTTATTTTAGTCATCCGTTTTCGACGGAATCCATTTTTTGTCGAAAAACTTCATAAAACCAATTTCTTTTGCATTTATTTTATTCATCCGTTTTCGACGGAATACATTTTGCGTCAAAAATCTTCGACGGAATCCATTTTTCGTTGATAAACTTCATAAAATCAATTTCTTTTGCATTTATTTTATTCATCCATTTTCGACGGAATTCATTTTCCGTCAAAAATCTTCGACGGCATATATTTTCCGTCGAAAAAATCCACAAAATCAATTTCTTTTGCATTTATTTTATTCATCCATTTTCGACGGAATTCATTTTCCGTCAAAAATCTTTGACGGAATCCATTTTCCGTCGAAAAACTTCACAAAATCAATTTCTTTTGCATTTATTTTATTCATCCGTTTTCAACGGAATACATTTTTCGTCAAAAATCTTCAACGGAATCCATTTTTCGTCGAAAAATTAATAAAATCAATTTCTTTTGCATTTATTTTATTCATCCATTTTCGACGGAATTCATTTTCCATCAAAAATCTTAGACGGAATCCATTTTCCGTCTAAAAACTTCACAAAATCAATTTCTTTTGCATTTATTTTATTGATCCATTTTCGACGAAATTCTTTTTCCGTCAAAAAACTTCACAAAATCAATTTCTTTTGCATTTATTTTATTCATCCATTTTCGACGGAATTCATTTTCCGTCAAAAATCTTCACAAACTCAATTTCTTTTGCATTTATGTTATTCATCCGTTTTCGATGGAATACATTTTTCGTCAAAAATCTTCGACGGCATCCATTTTTCGTCGAAAAACTTCATAAAATAAATTATTTTTGCATTTATTGTATTCATCCATTTTCAACGGAATTCATTTTCCGTCAAAAATCTTCGACGGAATTCGTCGAAAAACTTCATAAAATCAATTTCTTTTGCATTTATTTTATTCATCCATTTTCGACGGAATCCGTTTTCCATCTAAAAATTTCACAATAAAAATTTCTTTTGCATTTATTTTATTCATCCATTTTCGACGGAATTAATTTTCCGTCTAAAAACATCACAAAATAAATTTCTTTTGCATTAATTTAATTCATCCATTTTCGACGGAATACATTTTTCGCCAAAAATCTTCGACGGAAACCATTTTCCGTCGAAAAACTTACAAAATCAATTTCCTTTGTATTTATTTTATTAATCTGTTTTCGACGAAATTCTTTTTCCGTCGAAAAACTTCTCAAAATCAATTTCTTTTGTATTTATTTTAGTCATCCGTTTTCGACGGAATCCATTTTTTGTCGAAAAACTTCATAAAACCAATTTCTTTTGCATTTATTTTATTCATCCGTTTTCGACGGAATACATTTTGCGTCAAAAATCTTCGACGGAATCCATTTTTCGTCGATAAACTTCATAAAATCAATTTCTTTTGCATTTATTTTATTCATCCATTTTCGACGGAATTCATTTTCCGTCAAAAATCTTCGACGGCATATATTTTCCGTCGAAAAAATCCACAAAATCAATTTCTTTTGCATTTATTTTATTCATCCATTTTCGACGGAATTCATTTTCCGTCAAAAATCTTTGACGGAATCCATTTTCCGTCGAAAAACTTCACAAAATCAATTTCTTTTGCATTTATTTTATTCATCCGTTTTCAACGGAATACATTTTTCGTCAAAAATCTTCAACGGAATCCATTTTTCGTCGAAAAATTAATAAAATCAATTTCTTTTGCATTTATTTTATTCATCCATTTTCGACGGAATTCATTTTCCATCAAAAATCTTAGACGGAATCCATTTTCCGTCTAAAAACTTCACAAAATCAATTTCTTTTGCATTTATTTTATTGATCCATTTTCGACGAAATTCTTTTTCCGTCAAAAAACTTCACAAAATCAATTTCTTTTGCATTTATTTTATTCATCCATTTTCGACGGAATTCATTTTCCGTCAAAAATCTTCACAAACTCAATTTCTTTTGCATTTATGTTATTCATCCGTTTTCGATGGAATACATTTTTCGTCAAAAATCTTCGACGGCATCCATTTTTCGTCGAAAAACTTCATAAAATCAATTTCTTTTGCATTTATTTTATTCATCCATTTTTGACGGAATTCATTTTCCGTCAAAAATCTTTGACGGAATCTATTTTCCGTTGAAAAACTTCACAAAATCAATTTCTTTTGCATTTATTTTATTCTTCCATTTTCGATGGAATTCATTTTCCGTCAAAAATCTTCGACGGAATCCATTTTCGGTCGAAAAACTTCACAAAATCAATTTCTTTTATTTTTTTTTTATTCATCCATTTTCGATGGAATTCATTTTCCGTCAAAAATCTTCGACGGAATCCATTTTCCGTCGAAAAACTTCACAAAATCAATTTCTTTTGCATTTTTTTTATTCATCCGTTTTCAACGGATTACATTTTTCATCCAAAATCTTAAACGGAATCCATTTTTCGTCGAAAAATTAATAAAATCAATTTCTTTTGCATTTATTTTATTCATCCATTTTCAACGGAATTCATTTTCCGTCAAAAATCTTCGACGGAATCCATTTTTCGTCGAAAAAATTCATAAAATCAATTTCTTTTGCATTTATTTTATTCATCCATTTTCGACGGAATCCATTTTCCATCGAAAAATTTCACAATATCAATTTCTTTTGCATTTATTTTATTCATCCATTTTCGACGGAATTCATTTTCCGTCGAAAAACTTCACAAAATAATTTTCTTTTGCATTAATTTAATTCATCCATTTTCGACGGAATACATTTTTCGTCAAAAATCTTCGACGGAATCCATTTTCCTTCGAAAAACTTACAAAATCAATTTCCTTTGCATTTATTTTATTAATCCGTTTTCGACGAAATTCTTTTTCCGTCGAAAAACTTCACAAAATCAATTTCTTTTGCATCTATTTTAGTCATCCGTTTTCGACGGAATACATTTTTCGTCATAAATCATCGACGGAATCCATTTTCCGTCAAAAATCTTCTACGGAATCCATTTTCCGACGAAAAACTACACAAAATCAATTTCTTTTGCATTTATTTTATTCATCCGTTTTCGACGGAATACATTTTTCATCAAAAATCTTCGACGGAATCCATTTTTCGTCGATAAACTTCATAAAATAAATTATTTTTGCATTTATTGTATTCATCCATTTTCAACGGAATTCATTTTCCGTCAAAAATCTTCGACGGAATTCGTCGAAAAACTTCATAAAATCAATTTCTTTTGCATTTATTTTATTCATCCATCTTCGACGGAATCCATTTTTCGTCGATAAACTTTATAAAATAAATTATTTTTGCATTTATTGTATTCATCCATTTTCAACGGAATTCATTTTCCGTCAAAAATCTTCGACGGAATTCGTCGAAAAACTTCATAAAATCAATTTCTTTTGCATTTATTTTATTCATCCATTTTCGACGGAATCCGTTTTCCATCTAAAAATTACACAATAACAATTTCTTTTGCATTTATTTTATTCATCCATTTTCGACGGAATTAATTTTCCGTCGAAAAACATCACAAAATAAATTTCTTTTGCATTAATTTAATTCATCCATTTTCGACGGAATACATTTTTCGCCAAAAATCTTCGACGGAAACCATTTTCCGTCGAAAAACTTACAAAATCAATTTCCTTTGTATTTATTTTATTAATCTGTTTTCGACGAAATTCTTTTTCCGTCGAAAAACTTCTCAAAATCAATTTCTTTTGCATTTATTTTATTCATCCATTTTCGACGGAATTCATTTTCCGTCAAAAATCTTCGTCGGAATCCATTTTTCGTCGAAAAACTTCACAAAATCAATTTCTTTTGCATTTATTTTATTCATCCGTTTTCGACGGAATACATTTTTTGTCAAAATCTTCGTCGGAATCCATTTTCCGTCGAAAAACTTCACAAAATCAATTTCTTTTGCATTTATTTTATTCATCCGTTTTCGACGGAATACATTTTTCGTCAAAAATCTTCGACGGAATCCATTTTCCGTCGATAAATTTCATAACCGACAAAAATCTTCGACGGCATATATTTTCCGTCGAAAAAATTCACAAAATCAATTTCTTTTGCATTTTTTTATTCATCCATTTTCGACGGAATTCATTTTCCGTCCAAAATCTTCGACGAAATCCATTTTCCGTCGAATAACTTCACAAAATCAATTTCTTTTGCATTTATTTTATTCATCCATTTTCGACGAAATTCATTTTCCGTCAAAAATCTTCGACGGAATCAATTTTCTGTCGAAAAACTTCACAAAATCAATTTCTTTTGCATTTATTTTATTCAACCGTTTTCGATGGAATTCATTTTCCGTCAAAAATCTTCGACGGAATCCATTTTCCGTCAAAAATCTTCTACGGAATCCATTTTCCGTCGAAAAACTTCACAAAATCAATTTCTTTTGCATTTATTTTATTCATCCGTTTTCGACGGAATACATTTTTCGTCAAAAATCTTCAACGGAATCCATTTTTCGTCGAAAAATTAATAAAATTAATTTCTTTTGCATTTATTTTATTCATCCATTTTCGACGGAATCCGTTTTCCATCGAAAAATTTCACAATATCAATTTCTTTTGCATTTATTTTATTCATCCATTTTCGACGGAATTTAGTTTCCGTCGAAAAACTTCACAAAAGTGAAGTGGGTCGGAAATTGATTCGTTCCAAAGTGTTTAGTGGAAGTGAGTAAAGCTGTAAAGTAATAGTGTTTTGAGTTTGACATCCAAGATTAAATGATGATGATTATGAGAAAGTGGTATGAATGAGTGGAACATAAGGTTAAGTGGTAACATCGAAGTGGAATGAAAGTTGAAAATAGTTAGTGGGTGAAAATATTAAACATGAGTCCTCGATATGGAGGTCATTGATGAGTGTTGTGTTTAGACCGTAAGAGGTCTGAGTATAGAATGGATAAAGTTGAGATGGTTCAGTTAATGAAAAGAGTAACAGTGAAAGTAAATTATGAATATGATTAATAGATGGAAAGATTCAGGAGGGTGTTGTGGTTAAAGAACCTTAAACGGTTAATCGAAGATATAAACTATTGTGAGAATTGTGAATTTCGTATAATGAAGGGAAAGATATGGTTATAAGTACCTAAGAAGAGGTAAAGACACGTGACAATGAAAAATAAAGTATATAAGTATAGAATTTAACGTGAGTCGGAACTGTAGGAAACGACAAAGTGCCCTGGAAACTAGAAATGATGTGCTTCGGTGGAAGCTAAGAAAACAATGAAATGATAAGAGCAGTAACAGTAATGGAAAGGACTAGTATGTTTGAGTATGGTTGAAACAGTGAGGACAGCGAAAAGAGTTAAGTGCTAAAGGAAGTGTGAAGATACATGAAAACAATTAGAGCCTATTATGGAAACAACTAGAGATTTTTGGGGACAACATTGGGACAGAAAGACAGATGAAGATGAAAATAAGATGAAGTGAGACAGACAAATGGTAATATGGTCGTCTATTACCTATAAATTGGTGGAAGGGTAACCGTAAGCCGTGAAGAGCTTAAAGTATTGTGAATTGAAGGTCGTAGCACCATAAATGACAAGTGTAAAATGAGTATATGATGAACTACAGTGAGTGAAAAAGCAACAGTGGTTTAAGGAAACAGTGAAAGATATAATGAGTTAAGGGGTCAGATACCCGAAGTTATCAAGTTTGTGAAGGACTAAGTAATCACGGATACCGCAGAGATGAGATTTTCGATTACACCCCGTGTTACGGGACCGTTAAGATGTAATTTTGCGGACAAAATTCTAAAAGGTGGGGTGATTATAACACCTCACAATTCTAAATTAAGTAATTAAAGTATTAAGTGAGTAATCAAGTGATGGATTAGTGAAAATCCCAAAGGATAGGCCGAAATACAAAGAAAGGGCAAAACGGTAATTAGCCAACACGCAACCCTAGGAAGATAAAAATTGAGTAGAAGGTCTCAGTTGATAAAAATAAGCCTGGAAATGGATTCAGAACGAAAAATTGAGTGGATAGGCAAGTTTCAGAAAAATCAGTGAATAGTGTTTTTCGCGGGTAAAAATACCGCAGTAAGATTGCATCGTAAAACGTGCCAGTGAAATTTTGAGCTCTAGGTTTCAAATATGAGTTATAAATGGTTTATAGAGTTAGGAAATATGAATTTTGATAAATTTTGATGGAATTAAGTCTGTTTGGGGAAGCGTGCCAACAGCGCGCGCAATAGCGTAAAACAGTGTTTTCTCCGAATGACCGGAAAACTCCGGATTCATCTGATCAAGTGTAATTAAGGGACAATGGTCAATGTTAAAAATTAGAGTTTCTAAATAAGTTTTGAAATTATGGACGTTTAGTGAAATCGGAGGGAAATTCGGATGAATTTTAAATCGCGTGAGGTGGCGGTGGGACCCACCCCACTTAAACCACTTAAGACACATGTCATTTGTACTATTCATCATCATCTTCTTTCCCTCTCCCCTTGCAAACCCGCAGCCCCTTCATGAAAAACACATCTTTGCTTCAAATTTTCATTTCATCATAACTTAGTCATTTTAACACCAAATCAAGTGATTCTTGTGTTGAAACTTGATGGAAAACACCTTCTGAATCCATTGGTAGCCTTGTTTAGCCTTGAAAGTGAGTGTGTGAGGAGATCTAGCCCCATTTCAGTTGCGGTTTTGTGAGGATTTTTGATGTTCATGAAGCTTTTTCATGCTCCAATGGTGGAGTATGCTTAGGTGGAGCCATATACCGTGCATTTGGGTGAGTTATTTCAACATTTCATTGGTTGGTTTTTGAGTTTTGATTATGGACCCTAAAGAGGGATTTTGTGATATGTTGTGTTACAGAGCTCAAATGGAAAATGTCTATTAGATGATAATGTCTTAGAATGATGCATTAAAGCTAGAAATGCAATAAAAATTATTAAGGAAAAAAGTTGATTTTTAACTTAGTGAAATTTTTGGGTGTCAAGACTTTGAATTTTGAAAATGTGATGGGAGTGTATTTGTAACGCCCTCCCTTGTATGCATCTAAGAGAGTCGTTTGCTAAGCGGAATTAGAGTCGTTAACGTCACATGAGCTAACAAAGATTCTCATAGCAATATACAAACCCGTAAGACGTTTCAATAGTTCTTATAACTTCTGTTTGGACGATAAAAAATATTTCAAGTGATTTAGAAAGAGCACGTTTGGGGCTTCGCGTGCATATAAAATAATAGTAAATCGGAGTTCGTTTGCTCATAAAAACACCACCCGTAAGGTGCACTGAAAAAATTTCAGCACTTAAATTCTTTTCACAAACGTTTTCCAAAACAGCCGCTGTTCATAAAAGTTCAAGGTAAAATAGAGATGATAGAGTCTACAGTCATCCAAGAGTACCCAAAATTTTACACATTACAGTCATCCAATCAATCAAACAGCAACAGTACAAGTCCATTCATCAGCAAGCAACAGCAAAAATCACGTCTTCAAATGCTTTTACGTCCTCCTGCCATTTTGGAAAATAGCAGCCCCGAAGGGGTGAGAAAAATCCCAGTAGTGTGGCAACAAAACCAGTAATATAACAGTATTAACTAGGCACAAAATCATAAACAGTCACTTCAACATATCCTTGTTCCTTTTCCTTTTTCCTTTTCATCATATTCATATATATAGCGCATATAACGCCTTTCCTTTTCATCATATTCATATATTGCGTATATAACGCCTTTCCTTTGCGCTTTTAGCACCGTCGTGCGCGCACTTCACAGTGGAATCAAATATCCCTTGGCACCTGAGCTCCATGTGGATTCCAACTGTGGGCCTATGCGGACTGATGCCAAGTGTCCCATACCCCGGTACCTTGGGGATGCCTATATGATGCTTGCTCAAACACATGGTCCTGTACATAACTATTCTAAAAGCAAGACCTATATGCTCTTGGTACATGCATGCCATGCTATGCTTTCACACACAAAACGTACAAAAATGCGGTATGATGTAAGGTGCATGCTTATATACCTTTCATATAGCCATCACGGCACATATACTTTTCATATGCGTTATGCTGCCACATAACGTCTTTACCTCATAATCATATAGCCATCACGGCACATTTTTGGCAGTTTCCTTTCATCATAAGGAACATAATACTTTTACGGAATATGGAGCATCATGTCACAATTTTATACCAGTAGTCAATAGTCACATTAGGTAATATCGCCTGACACTTACCTTGTGTGCCTTAAACAATACCAAACAGCAGCGAAGTATCTCACTTCTTAAGCGCACCTAAATCAATTACAACCAATCATTTACAGCGGCGATTTACAGCAGAAACAGTGAGCATACAGCAGTGTTTTACAGCAGAAAAACAGTGAGCATACAACAGTGTTTTACAGCAGAAAACAGTGACGTTTTCCTTAAAAACAGTGGACAGAAACAGTGACGTTTTACTTAAAAACAGTGGACAGAAACAGTGACGTTTTACTTAAAAACAGTGGACAGAAACAGTGACGTTTTACTTAAAAACAGTGGACAGAAACAGTGACGTTTTACAGCAGAAAAACAGTAGCACCTTACAGCAGAAACAGTGACCATTTTCAAACAGAAACAGTGGCACTTTGGACCTCAAAACAGTGGCATAACAGTGGCATTAGACAGTGGCAGAAACAGTGACATTTGAACATCAAAACAGTGACATAAGTAGTGGTTTTTGTGCATCAAAACAGTGGCATGAATGGTTGCATTTGAACAGGAAACAGTGACATAGTGGTGATATTTATGCATCAAAACAGTGGCATGAATGGTACATTTGAACATCCAAAACAGTGACATTAGTGGTGATATTTGAACATTGAAACAGTGGCATAATTGGTGGTTTTTGAGCATTAAAACAGTGGCATAAATCATGATTCTTGGACATTAAAACAGTGAGTATTTTTGGTGCAAAACAGTGACATATGTGGCATCAAAACAGTGAGCATTTCATGTAGAAATAGTGGCACATTATGGACTAAAACAGTGAGTATTTTATGCAGAAACAGTGACATGTGTAGCATTAAAACAGTGAGCATTTTATGCAGAAACAGTGGCATCAAAATGGTGAGCTTGTCCAACCGAAACAGTGGCATATGCATCCTCAAAACAGTGGCACTTTTATACAAAACAGTGGCATCAAGATGGTGCTCTTGTAAAACTGAAACAGTGGCCTATTCATCCTCAAACAGTGGCACATTCGTAGAGAACAGTGGCATATATATCCTCAAAACAGTGGCATATTCATACAAAAACAGTGGCATATATCTTAAGCATAACCATGAGACTTTCATGCATACAAATCCTCATAAAATAGCTCCATCCTTATTCCTTTACCATACTCATTCAAGAATCCAAAACATATTCAAAGAGACATTCAAGAACACACATGATTACACACCATGAAGAGGTCTAAGTTCTAGGCTTACCTCTTGTAGCACACACTTCTTGCTCACACACCACACCTTTCTAGTTCTACCAACAACAAGTTCACACTTCCTAGGAGATGATCTATGCGCATAAATGGTGAGGAGGGACAATCTTGGACAGCTTCCAAGGGTGAGTACCAAGGCTGAACAGTGGGGGGAAAAAGAGGAGAAACTCACACTTCACTTGTGTCTTAGGCCACGGTTTGATGGTGAGGGAAGGAGAGAGTTGGCTTAGTCTTTCTTCCTCCTATGGTTCTTGCAATGTTCAGCTAGAGTGTGAGGGAGAGGGGAAGGAGTTGGCTGCACATGTAAATGGGAACAGCCCCCTCTTGTGCGCATAACTTAAAGGAAAAGTGAGGAGGGGTTGCAATGATGCAACATTATGGCAAAATCTGGTTTCTTGTGAAGGTGGGACTGCACATTTGGTTTGAACAAGCAAGGGTTTGCTTCTTGGTTACTCTATGCACATGCAAAGAGGTGAGGGAAAGTTGTCATCATGAGCACATGTAAGAGGGTTCACTAAGTCAACAAGCAAGACAGCTTTGTGGCAGCCTAAAATCTGATGTAGGTCCTCTTCTTGTGCGCCTATGGTGAGCTGTATGCAGCCCAAAATGATGCTAAGGAGTACATGTGTCTTCCATGCAATGAAGTTGAATTCAAATGGTGCACAAGCTAGGGTGATGTGGCGGTCATGCAAGGGGAAAGTTGGCAGATTTTTCTAAGTCTTTTCCATCCTTTTATGCGCATGAAAAGAGTGGGATGATACACCTAGCCATGTGGTTGTTCCTTGATACACAAGACACCCTAGTTGGACAAGGCTTTGGGAGATAAGAGTGGACACAACCTTGGGCTGAACTAGATTGACCCAAAAGCCTCCTTGGGCTATCGGCCACACACACAAAGAACCCAATCACACAAGTCCAATAGTGACAAGTCCACACACACTAGCCCACTTCCAAAGTCCAATAAACACTAAAGCCTTCTAACACACACTCAAATTACTCATATGATTTTAATAAATTTCACATGCCTACATATGCACCCTCCTATGATTTAATTTAAATACTTACCTTAGTCTCATCCAATGATAAAGGTCAAACAATTCGCAAGCCATCAAACATACACATGCATCTATCTCATTTTAACACCTATGTATTTTACTAATTATGTGGGATGTTACACTCTCCCCACCAAATAGGAATTTTGTCCGCAAAATAAACATACTTAAGAGCTAAACAGTTCTGGATAGCGTTCCTGAATATCGTCCTCGCGTTCCCAAGTGGCTTCAGCTGCCGATCTATTATTCCATAATACTTTCACCAAAGGAATCTCTTTAGAACGGAGTCGCTTGACGGATCTTTCAAGAATTTGGAACGGTTGCACTTGGTATGTCAGGTTTTCTTTTAGTTCCACTTCTTCCGGCTGTAACACGTGAGATGGATCAGAGAGATACCTCCGTAGCTGTGACACATGAAATACATTGTGAATTCCTGACAGATTGGGTGGTAAAGCCAACCGGTATGCAGACTCTCCAATCCGGTCCATAATCAGATACGGTCCTAAGTACCGTGGACTTAACTTCTTTACTCCCATTCTCCTTCCGAGTCCTGATGTAGGAGTGATTCTCAAGAATACATGATCTCCGACTTCGAAAGATAGGGGCTTATGACGCTTGTCGTAATAACTCTTCTGTCTGGCCTGAGCCCTCTGCATATTTTCCCGAATCTTCTTTACTTGTTCGGATGTTTCTTGAATTAGATCAGGTCCTAACATACTTCGCTAAACGATCGACAATCACCCAGATAGCATCATATCCTTCTCGCGTTCGAGGAAGTCCAACTACAAAATCCATCGCGATACTGTCCCACTTCCATTCGGGAATCTCCAAAGGTTGAAGGAGTCCCGAGGGTTTCTGATGTTCGTACTTCACCTTCTGACAAGTTAAGCATCTAGTTACATACTCAGCAATATCACGCTTCATACCCGGCCACCAAAACGATGTCTTCAAATCATGGTACATCTTTGTAGATCCAGGATGAACTGCATACTTACCCTTATGGGCCTCCTGCAAAACTTCTTGCTTCAACTCTTCATTCGGCACAGCTAACCGACCTTGGAATCTCCAAATATCATTCTCATCCTTTACAACATCTTGGTTGCCAACCAATTCGCGGACTAACTCTTCATCTTTCTGAGCTTCCTTAATTCTACTGATCAATTCATTCTCCACCTTTATATTTCCCAATCTTATGCTATTCCCTCTCTCGTCTAGAGATAAGTTCAAGTCTCGAAAGGCCTCAAACAATTTTAGTTCTTCCATCATCAGAGTTGCAGTGTGCAGTGTCTTCCTACTCAGGGCGTCAGCTACCACGTTTGCCTTTCCTGGGTGGTATTTAAGTTCAAAGTCATAGTCCTTCAGAAATTCCATCCACCGTCGTTGCCGCATATTCAGCTCTTTCTGGTCGAACAAATACTTCAAACTCTTATGATCGCTGAACACGTCAAACTGCGAACCATACAAGTGGTGCCTCCAGATTTTAAGTGCGAACACTATAGCTGCTAACTCCAAGTCGTGCGTAGGATAATTTTCTTCGTGAGGCTTAAGTTGTCGAGACGCAAAAGCTACCGCCATATGATCCTGCATCAACACGCATCCAAGTCCTTTCAGCGACGCATCGCAGTATACTTCGAACTTCCGGGTAGGATCCGGAATCGTGAGTACGGGAGCACTCGTTAACCTGCTCTTCAGTTCCAAGAAACATTCTTCACAAGCTTCAGTCCACTCAAAAGGCTTATCCTTACGAGTGAGACGGGTAAGGGGTTGCACTATCTGAGAGAAATTCTGGATAAACCTTCGATAATATCCAGCAAGACCTAAGAAACTTCTTACTTCAGTGACAGTCTTGGGTCGTTCCCAATTCATGACAGCTTCAACCTTGCTGGGGTCCACCGCGATACCTTCTGATGAAATGACATGACCCAAAAACTGGACCTCTTTGAGCCAAAACTCGCACTTCGACCACTTTGCGTACAGTTGCTTCTCCTTCAAGATTTGCAAGACGATCCTCAAATGTTCCGCATGCAGCTCTTCATTAGCTGAGAAAATCAGGATGTCGTCGATAAACACAATAACAAACTGATCAAGGAACGGGCGGAAGATGCGGTTCATGTAGTCCATGAATACCGCTGGAGCATTTGTGAGTCCGAATGGGATCACTTGATATTCGTAGTGCCCATAACGAGTCCTAAAAGCGGTTTTCGGAATATCCTCCGGTTTGACCCGGATCTGATGGTATCCCGATCGTAAATCTATCTTGGAAAAGACTCTGGCTCCTCTCAGCTGGTCCATCAAATCGTCAATCCTCGGTAGCGGATACTTATTCTTCACCGTAACTTTGTTCAGCTGACGGTAATCTACACACAGACGCAGACTTCCATCCTTCTTCTTAATCAAGATGGCTGGAGCACCCCATGGAGAGGCACTCGGTCTGATGAATTCCTTTGCCAAAAGTTCTTCTATCTGCTTCTTCAACTCGCGAAGTTCCAAAGGCGCCATGCGATACGGAGCAATGGAGATTGGTCCAACTCCAGGAACGAGTTCGATAGAAAATTCTATTTCCCTATGAGGGGGCAATCGAGGTATTTCATCCGGGAATACCTCCTCGAATTCTCTAACTACAGGTACATTCTGAATTTGATTGTCAACCGGGGTCTCAGCCTCGATCGACAAGAGATACCCTGCTGCTCCCTTGCAGAGCTCTTTTCTAACTTGTAATAAAGAAATGAGAGAGAAAGGTTGAAAATTACCATCTCTCGCATCCAGTGCGAACACCCGTGCTTGCGTAGACTGTTGATCAGCGTTCTGGGGGCATTTGTAAGCAAAATGTCCTTGCTGGCCACATCTAAAACATGCATTGTTGTTCTTGCGACAAACTCCAAAGTGATTCTTTCCGCACGTAGCACAAACAGTCGCACCCTGCCGTCCAGTTGATGATTGACCAACAGTATTGCTTCTCTTAAAATTTCCAGGCCGCGCCTGCAACTGCGGACCTCTGCCTCGACCCCTACTAGGTGTCGTCCTGAAGAACCTGCCTGCTCTGTTTCCTCCGTGGAATTGTGCGGGTTGCTTGTTCAAATTTTTGGCCTCATTGATGATTCCTTCGGCCTGTCGACTCTGATTAATGAGTTCCGGAAGTGTACGATTAGCCGTCATCAAAATGAGTTTACGGATCTCCGGATGTAATCCGCTTTCGAATTTCTCCACCTGCCATTCCTCATCATAAATGTTCCGGTCAAAGTTGGCGTACTCGATTAGCTGCCCAAATTTTGCAATGTACTCATTAACCGTCAAGTTATCCTGCCTGAGTGACAGCAGTTCAGTGTGCTTCATTCTTCTCATCGCTTTAGGAAAATACTTATCCAAAAATACTTGTCTGAACACGGCCCATGTTAGTTCAACATCCTGAGCTCTCAGCAGAGCCCTCGCACCAGTCCACCATGTTAAAGCTTCTCCCATCAGCTGGTACGACGCGTAGTCGGTCTTCTGCGCTTCCGGGCATGCCATGCGTTCGAAAATATGCTCAATCATATGCAACCACTTCGCTGCAGCCTCGGGGTTGTCTTCACCCTCAAAAGTAGGTGGTTGGAAGTTGCAGAAGTCTTTCAACCTCCGACGGGCAATTTCTTCTGCATTGTCATGCAGTGGGGGTTGGTTCTGATTCTGTTGCCTATGGTCGCGCCATTCTTGGCTCATATTCTGAATAAACGTTGCCAGTCCCCCAATAGTAGTGATAAGATCCTCTTCCGCATCGCCAGACCTTCCCCGAGTTGAACCGCGACCACCTGCCATGATTCTGCACTCACAATATCCTGAGATGAGTTGATCAGGCTCACCGCAAGTTATTCATGGCAGCAGTCCCAAGTAGGTACTCGCGTTCAATTCGGACAAGTTAACTATGCATCCGTGTCTTATCACAGAACGGCCTAAACAATCTAACTACCCTAGTCTCAAACACTTAAACTATAGCACATTTAGACAGTCAACTAGCAGATAAACACAATCAACAATCAATTCAATCAATCACAAGCAAATCCATGGACCAAACTGCTCTGATACCAATTAGTGTAACGCCCTCCCTTGTATGCATCCAAGAGAGTCGTTTGCTAAGCGGAATTAGAGTCGTTAACGTCACATGAGCTAACAAAGATTCTCATAGCAATATACAAACCCGTAAGACGTTTCAATAGTTCTTATAACTTCTGTTTGGACGATAAAAAATATTTCAAGTGATTTAGAAAGAGCACGTTTGGGGCTTCGCGTGCATATAAAATAATAGTAAATCGGAGTTCGTTTGCTCATAAAAACACCACCCGTAAGGTGCACTGTAAAAATTTCAGCACTTAAATTCTTTTCACAAACGTTTTCCAAAACAGCCGCTGTTCATAAAAGTTCAAGGTAAAATAGAGATGATAGAGTCTACAGTCATCCAAGAGTACCCAAAATTTTACACATTACAGTCATCCAATCAATCAAACAGCAACAGTACAAGTCCATTCATCAGCAAGCAACAGCAAAAATCACGTCTTCAAATGCTTTTACGTCCTCCTGCCATTTTGAAAAATAGCAGCCCCGAAGGGGTGAGAAAAATCCCAGTAGTGTGGCAACAAAACCAGTAATATAACAGTATTAACTAGGCACAAAATCATAAACAGTCACTTCAACATATCCTTGTTCCTTTTCCTTTTTCCTTTTCATCATATTCATATATATAGCGCATATAACGCCTTTCCTTTTCATCATATTCATATATTGCGTATATAACGCCTTTCCTTTGCGCTTTTAGCACCGTCGTGCGCGCACTTCACAGTGGAATCAAATATCCCTTGGCACCTGAGCTCCATGTGGATTCCAACTGTGGGCCTATGCGGACTGATGCCAAGTGTCCCATACCCCGGTACCTTGGGGATGCCTATATGATGCTTGCTCAAACACATGGTCCTGTACATAACTATTCTAAAAGCAAGACCTATATGCTCTTGGTACATGCATGCCATGCTATGCTTTCACACACAAAACGTACAAAAATGCGGTATGATGTAAGGTGCATGCTTATATACCTTTCATATAGCCATCACGGCACATATACTTTTCATATGCGTCATGCTGCCACATAACGTCTTTACCTCATAATCATATAGCCATCACGGCACATTTTTGGCAGTTTCCTTTCATCATAAGGAACATAATACTTTTACGGAATATGGAGCATCATGTCACAATTTTATACCAGTAGTCAATAGTCACATTAGGTAATATCGCCTGACACTTACCTTGTGTGCCTTAAACAATACCAAACAGCAGCGAAGTATCTCACTTCTTAAGCGCACCTAAATCAATTACAGCCAATCATTTACAGCGGCGATTTACAGCAGAAACAGTGAGCATACAGCAGTGTTTTACAGCAGAAAAACAGTGAGCATACAGCAGTGTTTTACAGCAGAAAACAGTGATGTTTTCCTTAAAAACAGTGGACAGAAACAGTGACATTTTACTTAAAAACAGTGGACAGAAACAGTGACGTTTTACTTAAAAACAGTGGACAGAAACAGTGACGTTTTACAGCAGAAAAACAGTAGCACCTTACAGCAGAAACAGTGACCATTTTCAAACAGAAACAGTGGCACTTTGGACCTCAAAACAGTGGCATAACAGTGGCATTAGACAGTGGCAGAAACAGTGACATTTGAACATCAAAACAGTGACATAAGTAGTGGTTTTTGTGCATCAAAACAGTGGCATGAATGGTTGCATTTGAACAGGAAACAGTGACATAGTGGTGATATTTATGCATCAAAACAGTGGCATGAATGGTACATTTGAACATCCAAAACAGTGACATTAGTGGTGATATTTGAACATTGAAACAGTGGCATAATTGGTGGTTTTTGAGCATTAAAACAGTGGCATAAATCATGATTCTTGGACATTAAAACAATGAGTATTTTTGGTGCAAAACAGTGACATATGTGGCATCAAAACAGTGAGCATTTCATGTAGAAACAGTGGCACATTATGGACTAAAACAGTGAGTATTTTATGCAGAAACAGTGACATGTGCAGCATTAAAACAGTGAGCATTTTATGCAGAAACAGTGGCATCAAAATGGTGAGCTTGTCCAACCGAAACAGTGGCATATGCATCCTCAAAACAGTGGCACTTTTATACAAAACAGTGGCATCAAGATGGTGCTCTTGTAAAACTGAAACAGTGGCCTATTCATCCTCAAACAGTGGCACATTCGTAGAGAACAGTGGCATATATATATCCTCAAAACAGTGGCATATTCATACAAAAACAGTGGCATATATCTTAAGCATAACCATGAGACTTTCATGCATACAAATCCTCATAAAATAGCTCCATCCTTATTCCTTTACCATACTCATTCAAGAATCCAAAACATATTCAAAGAGACATTCAAGAACACACATGATTACACACCATGAAGAGGTCTAAGTTCTAGGCTTACCTCTTGTAGCACACACTTCTTGCTCACACACCACACCTTTCTAGTTCTACCAACAACAAGTTCACACTTCCTAGGAGATGATCTATGCGCATAAATGGTGAGGAGGGACAATCTTGGACAGCTTCCAAGGGTGAGTACCAAGGCTGAACAATGGGGGGAAAAAGAGGAGAAACTCACACTTCACTTGTGTCTTAGGCCACGGTTTGATGGTGAGGGAAGGAGAGAGTTGGCTTAGCCTTTCTTCCTCCTATGGTTCTTGCAATGTTCAGCTAGAGTGTGAGGGAGAGGGGAAGGAGTTGGCTGCACATGTAAATGGGAACAGCCCCCTCTTGTGCGCATAACTTAAAGGAAAAGTGAGGAGGGGTTGCAATGATGCAACATTATGGCAAAATCTGGTTTCTTGTGAAGGTGGGACTGCACATTTGGTTTGAACAAGCAAGGGTTTGCTTCTTGGTTACTCTATGCACATGCAAAGAGGTGAGGGAAAGTTGTCATCATGAGCACATGTAAGAGGGTTCACTAAGTCAACAAGCAAGACAACTTTGTGGCAGCCTAAAATCTGATGTAGGTCCTCTTCTTGTGCGCCTATGGTGAGCTGTATGCAGCCCAAAATGATGCTAAGGAGTACATGTGTCTTCCATGCAATGAAGTTGAATTCAAATGGTGCACAAGCTAGGGTGATGTGGCGGTCATGCAAGGGGAAAGTTGGCAGATTTTTCTAAGTCTTTTCCATCCTTTTATGCGCATGAAAAGAGTGGGATGATACACCTAGCCATGTGGTTGTTCCTTGATACACAAGACACCCTAGTTGGACAAGGCTTTGGGAGATAAGAGTGGACACAACCTTGGGCTGAACTAGATTGACCCAAAAGCCTCCTTGGGCCATAGGCCACACACACAAAGAACCCAATCACACAAGTCCAATAGTGACAAGTCCACACACACTAGCCCACTTCCAAAGTCCAATAAACACTAAAGCCTTCTAACACACACTCAAATTACTCATATGATTTTAATAAATTTCACATGCCTACATATGCACCCTCCTATGATTTAATTTAAATACTTACCTTAGTCTCATCCAATGATAAAGGTCAAACAATTCGCAAGCCATCAAACATACACATGCATCTATCTCATTTTAACACCTATGTATTTTACTAATTATGTGGGATGTTACAGTATTGGTGAGTTGTTGTATGATTGTATGATGATATAATAGGATGATATGAGGTGTGGAGTGGTTAAAGTTTATGGAAATTCCTTGGATGTGAATTAGTGAGCAAATCGGCCTTTAGGCAAAAAGAGGTAAAATGATATTGTGTAAATTGCATGGATGATGTTTCATGCTTTAAATGGTAATTAGATGGGTTGTGTTGTGATTGTAAAGTGGAGGAATCAATGAAAAATAATGAGTGGTGTCATTTGGCATAAAAGAGCCTAGAGTGAAAGATTTAGCAAACGATGCGTAAAAGACGTAAAACGGAGAAACGACGATTGAATTAGCCTTTTGGCAACCTATTGAAGTGTAATAAAATGAGAAATAAAATTTAGAAAAATAAATCCCTAAATAACACTAATATGGCTGAACCACCAAGTGGGGAAAAGGGGGATTTTGGTGTTTTTACGTTTTGTCGTAATTTGACGTAAACTGACGGCTATGCGTGGTTGTATAGGTTGTCGTACGTGGATATAAACTTGGAACAGTGAAACAGTGGATTGCCCTTGGTTTTGAATCAAGTGGATTGAGGTAAGTGATGTGGTTTACACATGATATGTTGAAATTCATGAGTGGATTCAAAGTTCTAAGTGTGTGGAATGGTCCTCTGTGTAGGCGTTCCCTGTGAATCAAGCAGTAAGTGGAGTTCTGCGGAGCTCAGTGGAAGGAAAAGGAAAGGTAACCTCTTGGTACTGGGGCTTGTTCCCCTTTTGTGTTCCACCTTGCTAGTTTATGGTAATGGTAGGAAGTGTGTATGAGTAGTGTAGAACAACATGAGCATGCATGTGCATTATCATAGTGGGTACTTATGTACCAGATCTCTGGCCAGTAGATATTTTTAGCCTTCGGGCAAGTGTTTCCGGACTGCCACTGGATAGGTCTCCGAGAGGGAGTTCCAGTTGACCCAGGGTCGTGGTGTGTTATCCGGATAGGAGCACACTAGGTTGTCTCGGGTGTATATGGTTGGAAGGGGTACCTTGGTGGGTTGTTCTATGAACACGCCAGGGGTAGTACCCATAGGCGTATAGCCGAGGACATGGCGTGGTATTGGTAGCTACCATCCCGCATGTCGTAGTTGTTCTGATATATTCCCCTTTTCTCTAAATCCCTTGCTTTATCCCGTTTTATAACAGTGGTGTTGTTTTTATATTATTGATATACATCGAAGTGAACCATTGGGCGGAGTTTTCTCCAGAACCTCTTGGTTACTGAGATATATCCGTATATCTCACCCCGTCTCGGGGCATTATTTCAGGGTGTACCAGTGGATATGGAGCAGCGGGCAAGAAGCCCGCATGAGGACGAGTGGAGCAGTGGTGTAGAGTTTAGCTATCATGTCATTTTAGTTTATGAATTTATTTGGCAAGTGAAGTGTAATATGTAAATAATTGTAGTTTGAAGTTAAAGTTGTAAATGTAATCCAGTGTTGTAAATGTACCATGGATGTATGTAATATGATGGAAGGGCTTTAGGCCTATTATAGGTTTATGATTATCCGTATTATGTTTTATGCATGAAATTGAAAGTAAACTGTTTATGTTTTAAGTGTATGCTGGATTGGGTTGTAAGTGCCCCAAGGCGTTGTTGGACCTTGTGTGTGCCACCCATTGGATTTTGCTGGATTTCAGGTGTAATAGTGGTGTTAAACAGGTTATGAAAATTTGGGGATTCTTGGAAATACAAAGGAAACTCTGGCGAATTTTCTGTAGAATTGGCAGTTTTTTGGTGAACTTTGGAGGAGCGTATCTCTCTCCATAGTGGTCCGATTGGGACGTGCCATACGCCATTTTGAAGCTTAAGATGTCCCCTACGTTGTGTCAAAAGCCTAGGTTCATTGGTGGTGTGGGCAGCCCATGGGGGCTGTTGTCACGCACTGCCCTGTTCTGGCCAGCACCAGTGGGCAGATTCGGGTCTGTGTTGGGAAATTAATTCCCGCTTCGTTACTTGGTCAAATTAAGCGTACGATATATCAAATCGAAGTTTGAGGTGTCTAGTTTATGGTGTAAAAGTTTGAGAGGCAGTGTCCTTGTGGTTAGGTGCAGTTTATTCCGTGAAGTTTGGACGTTTTAGGCTGTTTTGGAGTTGGTAGGCAATGTTGTTTGTCCAACTTCAAACGGCGATAACCGGAGCTCATGAGCTCGGAGTTGAGTGTGTGATAGCTTGATAGAAAGGTAAGTGAATAAGGAAAAAAGATAACCTGGAGTTTAAGTTTGGATTTTTATTTTGTGTTCGTAGAAAAACAGATTGGCAAATCTTGTTAAGTGGTAAAAACGTAAAAGTGAGGAATTGTCTAAGTGGGTTTATGGGAACCCCTTAGTATCTTGTAGGTAATAAAATAAAGTGTATAAATAGTTAAGAAAGTCTTCCGCTAGTGTTTCAGTTACGGTCATAGCTTTTTATTATTACGCTTTTTATACTTTTACTGTTCGCGTAATAATCGGAAAAAGTTTATTCTCATTTTTATAAATGAACTGCTGTGATTGTAACTGCGCTTAATATCATCATTAATGTTAACAATACCGGTAAGCAACGGGCTGTTACATTTTATGGTATCAGAGCAGTTTTGTTAGGGAACTCTGATAATGTATATAGATGTGTTATGTGCTACATAGTTGTATGTAGATTCTTATCGATTACTGTATGTGTAATTCCTTAGTGTGGGTCTGATCAACCCATTCCTTTGTGTTACATCTGTGGTCATCGTAAGAAGCCTGCGTAGTAACTTTGAAGCACCGAGTGTGAGTCTTTAGCCCGATGTTGTGGCTGCAGTGTTAACTGCTCCATGGACAAAGGACGGCAGTAAGTCAAGTATGAATATTAGAAGGCATAAAAGAACAAACATAAATGTTATATCCGACTTCGATGAAAGTCAAGAGAAAAGTGTATTATAAGCAACAGTGATGTACAATCTATGATATGTACAATATGAGCATAGATGAACCTTGCAGTACTATGAAAGATAAACATATAACAGAGATGAGCTTATGAGATTGGTGAAATTCCAAGTATATGTGTAGTATAGTAACAGTTATGTACAAGTGGTCTTGGTGAATAGACTTCATCAAGGCGAGAGGTTTTGAACCTGAAGAATTATTGAGAAAAGGGAACAGATATTCGTATGCGTGAGTTACACGACATGTTTGATTAGCAGTTATGAGACCAGGACAAGTGCGGTGCACTTGAATGAATTGGGATGGTCCAAGCAGAGAAGCAAATAGAATATTCGATGAGTAATCCTACGAGATTTAACCACTTGAAAGTATGATGCTGGTAGATTGGTAATGTGAGAGATATTGAAATATGGGAGTAAATTCCATAAAGAGGTAGTGTTGACTAAACACAAGTGAGGTGAACTAAGGATGAGTATATTATTATGTGTAATATGTATGAGGAAAAGTGAAGGAATTGCCATGGATGACACAAGATCTATGTACCATGAAGACACTATTGCAGTTAGTGGAGGTCGACTCAGATTGGCAGGCGTATCAGTGATAAAGGAACAGGATGGTTGAGATGTACAGTCATTGTACGAAAGTAATGAGAATTGTAAAGAAATTATGATCTTATGGTATATGTATAAGTACTACTAAGAGTAGTGCGCTTATGAAAGTATTGGTATTTGATACGGAGGGACAGACAGAGTAGAGGAAATTTCAAGGTAAAGGGATATTTTACAACCACCAAGGGTGGAAGTGATCAGGAAAATTGATGAGTTGCTCTACAGTATTGAGCATATGTTATGTGAGCCGTGACGGGCAATGGACTAGAATGGTGGCATAAGTTGTGAGTTATTGTTGTATAACAATAAGGTGAGATGGTATAATTAGTGAATGAATGAATGTAAAGCTTAATGTGAAATCAAGTGATTAGTATACGAACCAAGTGACAATAAAGTGCGAAAGTAAGAGGTTAATGAAAGAACTGATGTGTAAAGTGTGCAGAGAGTGTGGAATATTGTGGTCAGCAAGAGAGTTAATGTGTAATTCAAGATGAAAATGATAAGATTTGTTAGTGAACTGAGGTATAAAATTCAGTGCAAGGAATGAGGTGAAGTAGTTATCTGTGATTCGACGGAAATGATTGGAAGATCCCTGTGTGATGGGAAATGTGAAACTTATACTGAGAAATTGAGATGTGTACAGAACTTTGAGAAAATTTAGCAATTATGGATTAGGGATTATGTTATAAACCATGGCAAGTGATTAGTCAAAGTAAAAGAGTAAACAATCTGTGAGAAGAATAAGCAAGGAAGAGATAATGGACTACGGACTGAACGGTAACAAGACAGAAGGAACTATTATGAGTTAGATGTGTACGAAATTACGAAGAGAATGTGGATTATTATAACCATGATTATGTTATAAACCAGGTCAGAGGGGTAACCGAAACGAAAGTAAACTACCAGTGAGAAGAATGACACGGGAGAGTAAGATGAATTAACTTATATGTAACAGGTGTATATGATACCACTACGACTAAGTATGGGGGCAGCCCATGTGGTAATACAGAACAGTTTTAATGTTATATACAGAGGTGATACAGACACCAAATGGACTGGGTTCATGTGTGATCGGGAGTGCACGGTGTACCAGTTTGCTGTTATATACAGATGCATTATGAGTATAAATTTCTCTGTGCACTGGGGGCATGTAATATGATTTGATAGTAGGGAGATCTCAGTGGGGGCCTATGTGCCAGGAGTGTATAGCTATCTCGGTGCGGGTTAAGTTCCCGGAGACTAGTAGTATTTGATATGAGTAATGAGAAACGAGGAAGTATTCCACATTAGTGTAACGGTTAGTATGGTGGAGATAATTTATGTAATTGCTCAAAGAAGAAACATTTGGGGGGATGCCTTAGAATAGAGACAGCTAGTAGTAAGTCGTTTTTACGGCATGGATCATATGGGTGGATTCTCTGATCTGTGAGTCATGGCATCTGGGGCCCTTAGGACAGCAAGAGCTCGAGGGGTTAAACCTGTGAATGTTGTTACCCACTGTATCGGGAGAGTTTTTCCATATGGTTAACGCAAGATGCGAGGTTATATATTTGTAAATGGACAATAGTATGTCAGGTTTGGATATAAGAGTTGTGGCTTAGTGTGTAAGAATTTCGAAGTGTGATAGTGAAGCACTATTGTGGGTTTAAAGAAAGTTTGATGAAATAAATTTTGTCTCTAAGTGAAGTAGTAAGTTAGTTGGAACCCTCGTCTTATGACCAAAAAGGGATGATAACGTGAGTTAAAGTTGACAGAATAAGTAAGTGTCCTTCTAGGAAGGCTAGTGATGATCAAGATTGCAGGTTAAAACAATGAATTGTTAGCCCTAAGGAAAAGCTAAATTGAAATAAAGTCAAGTACGAATGTGTGTTAATAGATGGAAACTATAGTTGTAATTGATTACCAAAAGTGAATAGCTTGGTTTTGCTGGTAAAGTAGATTGAGAAATGTTGTATGTGATCGCATATGCCACTTAGGGTGGAAAGTGTGTGGAAAATGCACAATGTGGATGGTGTTTTGATTAAGTACTAATGAGGTATGGACGAGTGTTTGTGGTAACTTTAAATATTCTGAGAGACTGATATACCAGCTGGTGGTAAATTGTAGAAGTAGTGACAATGATGGGATAAATTTTAAGTG
Source organism: Gastrolobium villosum (assembly GCA_032173675.1). Taxonomy (NCBI): domain Eukaryota; kingdom Viridiplantae; phylum Streptophyta; class Magnoliopsida; order Fabales; family Fabaceae; genus Gastrolobium; species Gastrolobium villosum. The sequence continues at coordinate 151,768 of JAVKPL010001643.1, forward strand.
AATTGATAATTGAGTGTCAAGGATTCCTAGTGAATAGGACTTGTATATGAATGGTATGGCATTTTGAATAGTCCATCAGTTAATAGTGAAGTGGGTCGGAAATTGATTCGTTCCAAAGTGTTTAGTGGAAGTGAGTAAAGCTGTAAAGTAATAGTGTTTTGAGTTTGACATCCAAGATTAAATGATGATGATTATGAGAAAGTGGTATGAATGAGTGGAACATAAGGTTAAGTGGTAACATCGAAGTGGAATGAAAGTTGAAAATAGTTAGTGGGTGAAAATATTAAACATGAGTCCTCGATATGGAGGTCATTGATGAGTGTTGTGTTTAGACCGTAAGAGGTCTGAGTATAGAATGGATAAAGTTGAGATGGTTCAGTTAATGTAAAGAGTAACAGTGAAAGTAAATTATGAATATGATTAATAGATGGAAAGATTCAGGAGGGTGTTGTGGTTAAAGAACCTTAAACGGTTAATCGAAGATATAAACTATTGTGAGAATTGTGAATTTCGTATAATGAAGGGAAAGATATGGTTATAAGTACCTAAGAAGAGGTAAAGACACGTGACAATGAAAAATAAAGTATATAAGTATAGAATTTAACGTGAGTCGGAACTGTAGGAAACGACAAAGTGCCCTGGAAACTAGAAATGATGTGCTTCGGTGGAAGCTAAGAAAACAATGAAATGATAAGAGCAGTAACAGTAATGGAAAGGACTAGTATGTTTGAGTATGGTTGAAACAGTGAGGACAGCGAAAAGAGTTAAGTGCTAAAGGAAGTGTGAAGATACATGAAAACAATTAGAGCCTATTATGGAAACAACTAGAGATTTTTGGGGACAACATTGGGACAGAAAGACAGATGAAGATGAAAATAAGATGAAGTGAGACAGACAAATGGTAATATGGTCGTCTATTACCTATAAATTGGTGGAAGGGTAACCGTAAGCCGTGAAGAGCTTAAAGTATTGTGAATTGAAGGTCGTAGCACCATAAATGACAAGTGTAAAATGAGTATATGATGAACTACAGTGAGTGAAAAAGCAACAGTTTTGTTTAAGGAAACAGTGAAAGATATAATGAGTTAAGGGGTCAGATACCCGAAGTTATCAAGTTTGTGAAGGACTAAGTAATCACGGATACCGCAGAGATGAGATTTTCGATTACACCCCGTGTTACGGGACCGTTAAGATGTAATTTTGCGGACAAAATTCTAAAAGGTGGGGTGATTATAACACCTCACAATTCTAAATTAAGTAATTAAAGTATTAAGTGAGTAATCAAGTGATGGATTAGTGAAAATCCCAAAGGATAGGCCGAAATACAAAGAAAGGGCAAAACGGTAATTAGCCAACACGCAACCCTAGGAAGATTAAAAATTGAGTAGAAGGTCTCAGTTGATAAAAATAAGCCTGGAAATGGATTCAGAACGAAAAATTGAGTGGATAGGCAAGTTTCAGAAAAATCAGTGAATAGTGTTTTTCGCGGGTAAAAATACCGCAGTAAGATTGCATCGTAAAACGTGCCAGTGAAATTTTGAGCTCTAGGTTTCAAATATGAGTTATAAATGGTTTATAGAGTTAGGAAATATGAATTTTGATAAATTTTGATGGAATTAAGTCTGTTTGGGGAAGCGTGCCAACAGCGCGCGCAATAGCGTAAAATAGTGTTTTCTCCGAATGACCGGAAAACTCCGGATTCATCTGATCAAGTGTAATTAAGGGACAATGGTCAATGTTAAAAATTAGAGTTTCTAAATAAGTTTTGAAATTATGGACGTTTAGTGAAATCGGAGGGAAATTCGGATGAATTTTAAATCGCGTGAGGTGGCGGTGGGACCCACCCCACTTAAACCACTTAAGACACATGTCATTTGTACTATTCATCATCATCTTCTTTCCCTCTCCCCTTGCAAACCCGCAGCCCCTTCATGAAAAACACATCTTTGCTTCAAATTTTCATTTCATCATAACTTAGTCATTTTAACACCAAATCAAGTGATTCTTGTGTTGAAACTTGATGGAAAACACCTTCTGAATCCATTGGTAGCCTTGTTTAGCCTTGAAAGTGAGTGTGTGAGGAGATCTAGCCCCATTTCAGTTGCGGTTTTGTGAGGATTTTTGATGTTCATGAAGCTTTTTCATGCTCCAATGGTGGAGTATGCTTAGGTGGAGCCATATACCGTGCATTTGGGTGAGTTATTTCAACATTTCATTGGTTGGTTTTTGAGTTTTGATTATGGACCCTAAAGAGGGATTTTGTGATATGTTGTGTTAGAGAGCTCAAATGGAAAATGTCTATTAGATGATAATGTCTTAGAATGATGCATTAAAGCTAGAAATGCAATAAAAATTATTAAGGAAAAAAGTTGATTTTTAACTTAGTGAAATTTTTGGGTGCAAGACTTTGAATTTTGAAAATGTGATGGGAGTGTATTGGTGAGTTGTTGTATGATTGTATGATGATATAATAGGATGATATGAGGTGTGGAGTGGTTAAAGTTTATGGAAATTCCTTGGATGTGAATTAGTGAGCAAATCGGCCTTTAGGCAAAAAGAGGTAAAATGATATTGTGTAAATTGCATGGATGATGTTTCATGCTTTAAATGGTAATTAGATGGGTTGTGTTGTGATTGTAAAGTGGAGGAATCAATGAAAAATAATGAGTGGTGTCATTTGGCATAAAAGAGCCTAGAGTGAAAGATTTAGCAAACGATGCGTAAAAGACGTAAAACGGAGTAACGACGATTGAATTAGCCTTTTGGCAACCTATTGAAGTGTAATAAAATGAGAAATAAAATTTAGAAAAATAAATCCCTAAATAACACTAATATGGCTGAACCACCAAGTGGGGAAAAGGGGGATTTTGGTGTTTTTACGTTTTGTCGTAATTTGACGTAAACTGACGGCTATGCGTGGTTGTATAGGTTGCCGTACGTGGATATAAACTTGGAACAGTGAAACAGTGGATTGCCCTTGGTTTTGAATCAAGTGGATTGAGGTAAGTGATGTGGTTTACACATGATATGTTGAAATTCATGAGTGGATTCAAAGTTCTAAGTGTGTGGAATGGTCCTCTGTGTAGGCGTTCCCTGTGAATCAAGCAGTAAGTGGAGTTCTGCGGAGCTCAGTGGAAGGAAAAAGAAAGGTAACCTCTTGGTACTGGGGCTTGTTCCCCTTTTGTGTTCCACCTTGCTAGTTGATGGCAATGGTAGGAAGTGTGTATGAGTAGTGTAGAACAGCATGAGCATGCATGTGCATTATCACAGTGGGTACTTATGTACCAGATCTCTGGCCAGTAGATATTTTTAGCCTTCGGGCAAGTGTTTCCGGACTGCCACTGGATAGGTCTCCGAGAGGGAGTTCCAGTTGACCCAGGGTCGTGGTGTGTTATCCGGATAGGAGCACACTAGGTTGTCTCGGGTGTATATGGTTGGAAGGGGTACCTTGGTGGGTTGTTCTATGAACACACCAGGGGTAGTACCCATAGGCGTATAGTCGAGGACATGGCGTGGTATTGGTAGCTACCATCCCGCATGTCGTAGTTGTTCTGATATATTCCCCTTTTCTCTAAATCCCTTGCTTTATCCCGTTTTATAACAGTGGTGTTGTTTTTATATTATTGATATACATCGAAGTGAACCATTGGGCGGAGTTTTCTCCAGAACCTCTTGGTTACTGAGATATATCCGTATATCTCACCCCGTCTCGGGGCATTATTTCAGGGTGTACCAGTGGATATGGAGCAGCGGGCAAGAAGCCCGCATGACGACGAGTGGAGCAGTGGTGTAGAGTTTAGCTATCATGTCATTTTAGTTTATGAATTTATTTGGCAAGTGAAGTGTAATATGTAAATAATTGTAGTTTGAAGTTAAAGTTGTAAATGTAATCCAGTGTTGTAAATGTACCATGGATGTATGTAATATGATGGAAGGGCTTTAGGCCTATTATAGGTTTATGATTATCCGTATTATGTTTTATGCATGAAATTGAAAGTAAACTGTTTATGTTTTAAGTGTATGCTGGATTGGGTTGTAAGTGCCCCAAGGCGTTGTTGGACCTTGTGTGTGCCACCCATTGGATTTTGCTGGATTTCAGGTGTAATAGTGGTGTTAAACAGGTTATGAAAATTTGGGGATTCTTGGAAATACAAAGGAAACTCTGGCGAATTTTCTGTAGAATTGGCAGTTTTTTGGTGAACTTTGGAGGAGCGTATCTCTCTCCATAGTGGTCCGATTGGGACGTGCCATACGCCATTTTGAAGCTTAAGATGTCCCCTACGTTGTGTCAAAAGCCTAGGTTCATTGGTGGTGTGCGCAGCCCATGGGGGCTGTTGTCACGCACTGCCCTGTTCTGGCCAGCACCAGTGGGCAGATTCGGGTTTGTGTTGGGAAATTAATTCCCGCTTCGTTACTTGGTCAAATTAAGCGTACGATATATCAAATCGAAGTTTGAGGTGTCTAGTTTATGGTGTAAAAGTTTGAGAGGCAGTGTCCTTGTGGTTAGGTGCAGTTTATTCCGTGAAGTTTGGACGTTTTAGGCTGTTTTGGAGTTGGTAGGCAATGTTGTTTGTCCAACTTCAAACGGCGATAACCGGAGCTCACGAGCTCGGAGTTGAGTGTGTGATAGCTTGATAGAAAGGTAAGTGAATAAGGAAAAAAGATAACCTGGAGTTTAAGTTTGGATTTTTATTTTGTGTTCGTAGAAAAACAGATTGGCAAATCCTGTTAAGTGGTAAAAACGTAAAAGTGAGGAATTGTCTAAGTGGGTTTATGGGAACCCCTTAGTATCTTGTAGGTAATAAAATAAAGTGTATAAATAGTTAAGAAAGTCTTCCGCTAGTGTTTCAGTTACGGTCACAGCTTTTTATTATTACGCTTTTTATACTTTTACTGTTCGCGTAATAATAGGAAAAAGTTTATTCTCATTTTTATAAATGAACTGCTGTGATTGTAACTGCGCTTAATATCATAATTAATGTTAACAATACCGGTACGTAACGGGCTGTTACAAAAAACTTCACAAAATAATTTTCTTTTGCATTAATTTAATTCATCCATTTTCGACGGAATACATTTTCCGTCAAAAATCTTCGACGGAATCCATTTTCCTTCGAAAAACTTACAAAATCAATTTCCTTTGTATTTATTTTATTAATCTGTTTTCGACGAAATACTTTTTCCGTCGAAAAACTTCACAAAATCAATTTCTTTTGCATCTATTTTAGTCATCCGTTTTCGACGGAATACATTTTTCGTCATAAATCATCGACAGAATCAATTTTCCGTCAAAAATCTTCTACGGAATCCATTTTTCGACGAAAAACTACACAAAATCAATTTCTTTTGCATTTATTTTATTCATCCGTTTTCGACGGAATACATTTTTCGTCAAAAATCTTCGACGGAATCCATTTTTCGTCGATAAACTTCATAAAATAAATTATTTTTGCATTTATTGTATTCATCCATTTTCAACGGAATTCATTTTCCGTCAAAAATCTTCGACGGAATTCGTCGAAAAACTTCATAAAATCAATTTCTTTTGCATTTATTTTATTCATCCATTTTCGACGGAATCCGTTTTCCATCTAAAAATTTCACAATAACAATTTCTTTTGCATTTATTTTATTGATCCATTTTCGACGGAATTAATTTTCCGTCGGAAAACATCACAAAATAAATTTCTTTTGCATTAATTTAATTCATCCATTTTCGACGGAATACATTTTTCGCCAAAAATCTTCGACGGAAACCATTTTCCGTCGAAAAACTTACAAAATCAATTTCCTTTGTATTTATTTTATTAATCTGTTTTCGACGAAATTCTTTTTCCGTCGAAAAACTTCTCAAAATCAATTTCTTTTGTATTTATTTTAGTCATCCGTTTTCGACGGAATCCATTTTTTGTCGAAAAACTTCATAAAATCAATTTCTTTTGCATTTATTTTATTCATCCATTTTCGACGGAATTCCTTTTCCGTCAAAAATCTTCGTCGGAATCCATTTTCCGTCGAAAAACTTCACAAAATCAATTTCTTTTGCATTTATTTTATTCATCCGTTTTCGACGGAATACATTTTTCGTCAAAAATCGTCGACGGAATCCATTTTTCGTCGATAAACTTCATAAAATCAATTTCTTTTGCATTTATTTTATTCATCCATTTTCGACGGAATTCATTTTCCGTCAAAAATCTTCGACGGCATATATTTTCCGTCGAAAAAATTCACAAAATCAATTTCTTTTGCATTTATTTTATTCATCCATTTTCGACGGAATTCATTTTCCGTCAAAAATCTTCGACGGAATCCATTTTCCGTCGAAAAACTTACAAAATCAATTTCCTTTGCATTTATTTTATTAATCTGTTTTCGACGAAATTCTTTTTCCGTCGAAAAACTTCACAAAATCAATTTCTTTTGCATCTATTTTAGTCATTCGTTTTCGACAGAATACATTTTTGGTCAAAAATCTTCGACGGAATCCATTTTCAGTCAAAAATCTTCTACGGAATCCATTTTTCGTCGAAAAACTTCACAAAATCAATTTCTTTTGCATTTATTTTATTCATCCGTTTTCGACGGAATTAATTTTCAGTCGAAAAATCTTCACAAAATCAATTACTTTTGCATTTATTTTATTCATCCGTTTTCAACGGAATACATTTTTCGTCAAAAATCTTCAACGGAATCCATTTTTCGTCGAAAAATTAATAAAATCAATTTCTTTTGCATTTATTTTATTCATCCTTTTTCGACGGAATCCGTTTTCCATCGAAAAATTTCACAATATCAATTTCTTTTGCATTTATTTTATTCATCCATTTTCGACGGAATTCATTTTCCGTCGAAAAACTTCACAAAATAATTTTCTTTTGCATTAATTTAATTCATCCATTTTCGACGGAATACACTTTTCGTCAAAAATCTTCGACGGAATCCATTTTCCGTCAAAAAACTTACAAAATCAATTTCCTTTGCATTTATTTTATTAATCCGTTTTCGACGAAATTCTTTTTCCGTCGAAAAACTTCACAAAATCAATTTCTTTTGCATCTATTTTAGTCATCCGTTTTCGACGGAATACATTTTTCGTCATAAATCATCGACGGAATCCATTTTCCGTCAAAAATCTTCTACGAAATCCATTTTCCGACGAAAAACTACACAAAATCAATTTCTTTTGCATTTATTTTATTCATCCGTTTTCGACGGAATACATTTTTCGTCAAAAATCTTCGATGGAATCCATTTTTCGTCGATAAACTTCATAAAATAAATTATTTTTGCATTTATTGTATTCATCCATTTTCAACGGAATTCATTTTCCGTCAAAAATCTTCGACGGAATTCGTCGAAAAACTTCATAAAATCAATTTCTTTTGCATTTATTTTATACATCCATTTTCGACGGAATCCGTTTTCCATCTAAAAATTACACAATAACAATTTCTTTTGCATTTATTTTATTCATCCATTTTCGACGGAATTAATTTTCCGTCGAAAAACATCACAAAATAAATTTCTTTTGCATTAATTTAATTCATCCATTTTCGACGGAATACATTTTTCGCCAAAAATCTTCGACGGAAACCATTTTCCGTCGAAAAACTTACAAAATCAATTTCCTTTGTATTTATTTTATTAATCTGTTTTCGACGAAATTCTTTTTCCGTCGAAAAACTTCTCAAAATCAATTTATTTTGTATTTATTTTAGTCATCCGTTTTCGACGGAATCCATTTTTTGTCGAAAAACTTCATAAAATCAATTTCTTTTGCATTTATTTTATTCATCCATTTTCGACGGAATTCATTTTCCGTCAAAAATCTTCGTCGGAATCCATTTTTCGTCGAAAAACTTCACAAAATCAATTTCTTTTGCATTTATTTTATTCATCCGTTTTCGACGGAATACATTTTTCGTCAAAAATCTTCAACGGAATCCATTTTTCGTCGAGAAAATTAATTTCTTTTGCATTTATTTTATTCATCCATTTTCAACGGAATTCATTTTCCGTCAAAAATCTTCGACGGAATCCATTTTTCGTCGAAAAATTTCACAATATCAATTTCTTTTGCATTTATTTTATTCATCTATTTTCGACGGAATCCGTTTTCCATCGAAAAATTTCACAATATCAATTTCTTTTGCATTTATTTTATTCATCCATTTTCGACGGAATTCAGTTTCCGTCGAAAAACTTCACAAAATATATTTCTTTTGCATTAATTTAATTCATCCATTTTCGACGGAATACATTTTCCGTCAAAAATCTTCGACGGAATCCATTTTCCGTCGAAAAACTTATAAAATCAATTTCCTTTGCATTTATTTTATTAATCCGTTTTCGACGAAATTCTTTTTCCGTCGAAAAACTTCACAAAATCAATTTCTTTTGCATCTATTTTAGTCATCCGTTTTCGACAGAATACATTTTTCGTCAAAAATCTTCGACGGAATCATTTTCCGTCAAAAATCTTCTACGGAATCCATTTTCCGTCGAAAAACTTCACAAAATCAATTTCTTTTGCATTTATTTTATTCATCCGTTTTCGACGGAATACATTTTTCGTCAAAAATCTTCAACGGAATCCATTTTTCGTCGAAAAATTAAAAAAATCAATTTCTTTTGCATTTATTTTATTCATCCATTTTCAGCGGAATTCATTTTCCGTCAAAAATCTTCGACGGAATCCATTTTTCGTCGAAAAAATTCGTAATATCAATTTCTTTTGCATTTATTTTATTCATCCATTTTCGACGGAATCCGTTTTCCATCGAAAAATTTCACAATATCAATTTCTTTTGCATTTATTTTATTCATCCATTTTCGACGGAATTCATTTTCCGTCGAAAAACTTCACAAAATAATTTTCTTTTGCATTAATTTAATTCATCCATTTTCGACGGAATACATTTTTCGTCAAAAATCTTCGACGGAATCCATTTTCCGTCAAAAAACTTACAAAATCAATTTCCTTTGCATTTATTTTATTAATCCGTTTTCGACGAAATTCTTTTTCCGTCGAAAAACTTCACAAAATCAATTTCTTTTGCATCTATTTTAGTCATCCATTTTCGACGGAATACATTTTTCGTCATAAATCTTCGACGGAATCCCTTTTCCGTCAAAAATCTTCTACGGAATCCATTTTCCGACGAAAAACTACACAAAATCAATTTCTTTTGCATTTATTTTATTCATCCGTTTTCGACGGAATACATTTTTCGTCAAAAATCTTCGACGGAATCCATTTTTCGTCGATAAACTTCATAAAATAAATTATTTTTGCATTTATTGTATTCATCCATTTTCAACGGAATTCATTTTCCGTCAAAAATCTTCGACGGAATTCGTCGAAAAACTTCATAAAATCAATTTCTTTTGCATTTATTTTATTCATCCATTTTCGACGGAATCCGTTTTCCATCGAAAAATTTCACAATATCAATTTCTTTTGCATTTATTTTATTCATCCATTTTCGACGGAATTCATTTTCCGTCGAAAAACTTCACAAAATATATTTCTTTTGCATTAATTTAATTCATCCATTTTCGACGGAATACATTTTCCGTCAAAAATCTTCGACGGAATCCAATTTCCGTCGAAAAACTTGCAAAATCAATTTCCTTTGCATTTATTTTATTAATCCGTTTTCGACGAAATTGTTTTTCCGTCGAAAAACTTCACAAAATCAATTTCTTTTGCATCTATTTTAGTCATCCGTTTTCGACAGAATACATTTTTCGTCAAAAATCTTCGACGAAATCCATTTTTCGTCGATAAACTTCATAAAATAAATTATTTTTGCATTTATTGTATTCATCCATTTTCAACGGAATTCATTTTCCGTCAAAAATCTTCGACGGAATTCGTCGAAAAACTTCATAAAATCAATTTCTTTTGCATTTATTTTATTCATCCATTTTCGACGGAATCCGTTTTCCATCTAAAAATTACACAATAACAATTTCTTTTGCATTTATTTTATTCATCCATTTTCGACGGAATTAATTTTCCGTCGAAAAACATCACAAAATAAATTTCTTTTGCATTAATTTAATTCATCCATTTTCGACGGAATACATTTTTCGCCAAAAATCTTCGACGGAAACCATTTTCCGTCGAAAAACTTACAAAATCAATTTCCTTTGTATTTATTTTATTAATCTGTTTTCGACGAAATTCTTTTTCCGTCGAAAAACTTCTCAAAATCAATTTCTTTTGTATTTATTTTAGTCATCCGTTTTCGACGGAATCCATTTTTTGTCGAAAAACTTCATAAAATCAATTTCTTTTGCATTTATTTTATTCATCCATTTTCGACGGAATTCATTTTCCGTCAAAAATCTTCGTCGGAATCCATTTTTCGTCGAAAAACTTCACAAAATTAATTTCTTTTGCATTTATTTTATTCATCCATTTTTGACGGAATACATTTTTTGTCAAAATCTTCGTCGGAATCCATTTTCCGTCGAAAAACTTCACAAAATCAATTTCTTTTGCATTTATTTTATTCATCCGTTTTCGACGGAATACATTTTTCGTCAAAAATCTTCGACGGAATCCATTTTTCGTCGATAAACTTCATAAAATCAATTTCTTTTGCATTTATTTTATTCATCCATTTTCGACGGAATTCATTTTCCGTCAAAAATCTTCGACGGCATATATTTTCCGTCGAAAAAATTCACAAAATCAATTTCTTTTGCATTTTTTTTATTCATCCATTTTCGACGGAATTCATTTTCCGTCCAAAATCTTCGACGAAATCCATTTTCCGTCGAATAACTTCAAAATCAATTTCTTTTGCATTTATTTTATTCATCCATTTTCGACGAAATTCATTCCGTCAAAAATCTTCGACGGAATCCATTTTCTGTCGAAAAACTTCACAAAATCAATTTCTTTTGCATTTATTTTATTCAACCGTTTTCGATGGAATTCATTTTCCGTCAAAAATCTTCGACGGAATCCATTTTCCGTCAAAAATCTTCTACGGAATCCATTTTCCGTCGAAAAACTTCACAAAATCAATTTCTTTTGCATTTATTTTATTCATCCGTTTTCGACGGAATACATTTTTCGTCAAAAATCTTCAACGGAATCCATTTTTCGTCGAAAAATTAATAAAATTAATTTCTTTTGCATTTATTTTATTCATCCATTTTCAACGGAATTCATTTTCCGTCAAAAATCTTCGACGGAATCCATTTTTCGTCGAAAAAATTCATAAAATCAATTTCTTTTGCATTTATTTTATTCATCTATTTTCGACGGAATCCGTTTTCCATCGAAAAATTTCACAATATCAATTTCTTTTGCATTTATTTTATTCATCCATTTTCGACGGAATTCAGTTTCCGTCGAAAAACTTCACAAAATATATTTCTTTTGCATTAATTTAATTCATCCATTTTCGACGGAATACATTTTCCGTCAAAAATCTTCGACGGAATCCATTTTCCGTCGAAAAACTTACAAAATCAATTTCCTTTGCATTTATTTTATTAATCCGTTTTCGACGAAATTCTTTTTCCGTCGAAAAACTTCACAAAATCAATTTCTTTTGCTATTTTAGTCATCCGTTTTCGACAGAATACATTTTTCGTCAAAAATCTTCGACGGAATCCATTTTCTGTCAAAAATCTTCAACGGAATCCATTTTCCGTCAAAAAACTTACAAAATCAATTTCCTTTGCTTTTATTTTATTAATCCGTTTTCGACGAAATTCTTTTTCCGTCGAAAAACTTCACAAAATCAATTTCTTTTGCATCTATTTTAGTCATCCATTTTCGACGGAATACATTTTTCGTCATAAATCTTCGACGGAATCCCTTTTCCGTCAAAAATCTTCTACGGAATCCATTTTCCGACGAAAAACTACACAAAATCAATTTCTTTTGCATTTATTTTATTCATCCGTTTTCGACGGAATACATTTTTCGTCAAAAATCTTCGACGGAATCCATTTTTCGTCGATAAACTTCATAAAATAAATTATTTTTGCATTTATTGTATTCATCCATTTTCAACGGAATTCATTTTCCGTCAAAAATCTTTGACGGAATTCGTCGAAAAACTTCATAAAATCAATTTCTTTTGCATTTATTTTATTCATCCATTTTCGACGGAATCCGTTTTCCATCGAAAAATTTCACAATATCAATTTCTTTTGCATTTATTTTATTCATCCATTTTCGACGGAATTCATTTTCCGTCGAAAAACTTCACAAAATATATTTCTTTTGCATTAATTTAATTCATCCATTTTCGACGGAATACATTTTCCGTCAAAAATCTTCGACGGAATCCAATTTCCGTCGAAAAACTTGCAAAATCAATTTCCTTTGCATTTATTTTATTAATCCGTTTTCGACGAAATTGTTTTTCCGTCGAAAAACTTCACAAAATCAATTTCTTTTGCATCTATTTTAGTCATCCGTTTTCGACAGAATACATTTTTCGTCAAAAATCTTCGACGAAATCCATTTTTCGTCGATAAACTTCATAAAATAAATTATTTTTGCATTTATTGTATTCATCCATTTTCAACGGAATTCATTTTCCGTCAAAAATCTTCGACGGAATTCGTCGAAAAACTTCATAAAATCAATTTCTTTTGCATTTATTTTATTCATCCATTTTCGACGGAATCCGTTTTCCATCTAAAAATTACACAATAACAATTTCTTTTGCATTTATTTTATTCATCCATTTTCGACGGAATTAATTTTCCGTCGAAAAACATCACAAAATAAATTTCTTTTGCATTAATTTAATTCATCCATTTTCGACGGAATACATTTTTCGCCAAAAATCTTCGACGGAAACCATTTTCCGTCGAAAAACTTACAAAATCAATTTCCTTTGTATTTATTTTATTAATCTGTTTTCGACGAAATTCTTTTTCCGTCGAAAAACTTCTCAAAATCAATTTCTTTTGTATTTATTTTAGTCATCCGTTTTCGACGGAATCCATTTTTTGTCGAAAAACTTCATAAAATCAATTTCTTTTGCATTTATTTTATTCATCCATTTTCGACGGAATTCATTTTCCGTCAAAAATCTTCGTCGGAATCCATTTTTCGTCGAAAAACTTCACAAAAGTAATTTCTTTTGCATTTATTTTATTCATCCGTTTTTGACGGAATACATTTTTTGTCAAAATCTTCGTCGGAATCCATTTTCCGTCGAAAAACTTCACAAAATCAATTTCTTTTGCATTTATTTTATTCATCCGTTTTCGACGGAATACATTTTTCGTCAAAAATCTTCGACGGAATCCATTTTTCGTCGATAAACTTCATAAAATCAATTTCTTTTGCATTTATTTTATTCATCCATTTTCGACGGAATTCATTTTCCGTCAAAAATCTTCGACGGCATATATTTTCCGTCGAAAAAATTCACAAAATCAATTTCTTTTGCATTTTTTTTATTCATCCATTTTCGACGGAATTCATTTTCCGTCCAAAATCTTCGACGAAATCCATTTTCCGTCGAATAACTTCACAAATTCAATTTCTTTTGCATTTATTTTATTCATCCATTTTCGACGAAATTCATTTTCCGTCAAAAATCTTCGACGGAATCCATTTTCTGTCGAAAAACTTCACAAAATCAATTTCTTTTGCATTTATTTTATTCAACCGTTTTCGATGGAATTCATTTTCCGTCAAAAATCTTCGACGGAATCCATTTTCCGTCAAAAATCTTCTACGGAATCCATTTTCCGTCGAAAAACTTCACAAAATCAATTTCTTTTGCATTTATTTTATTCATCCGTTTTCGACGGAATACATTTTTCGTCAAAAATCTTCAACGGAATCCATTTTTCGTCGAAAAATTAATAAAATTAATTTCTTTTGCATTTATTTTATTCATCCATTTTCAACGGAATTCATTTTCCGTCAAAAATCTTCGACGGAATCCATTTTTCGTCGAAAAAAATTCATAAAATCAATTTCTTTTGCATTTATTTTATTCATCTATTTTCGACGGAATCCGTTTTCCAACGAAAAATTTCACAATATCAATTTCTTTTGCATTTATTTTATTCATCCATTTTCGACGGAATTCAGTTTCCGTCGAAAAACTTCACAAAATATATTTCTTTTGCATTAATTTAATTCATCCATTTTCGACGGAATACATTTTCCGTCAAAAATCTTCGACGGAATCCATTTTCCGTCGAAAAACTTACAAAATCAATTTCCTTTGCATTTATTTTATTAATCCGTTTTCGACGAAATTCTTTTTCCGTCGAAAAACTTCACAAAATCAATTTCTTTTGCATCTATTTTAGTCATCCGTTTTCGACAGAATACATTTTTCGTCAAAAATCTTTGACGGAATCCATTTTCCGTCAAAAAACTTACAAAATCAATTTCCTTTGCATTTATTTTATTAATCCGTTTTCGACGAAATTCTTTTTCCGTCGAAAAACTTCACAAAATCAATTTCTTTTGCATCTATTTTAGTCATCCATTTTCGACGGAATACATTTTTCGTCATAAATCTTCGACGGAATCCCTTTTCCGTCAAAAATCTTCTACGGAATCCATTTTCCGACGAAAAACTACACAAAATCAATTTCTTTTGCATTTATTTTATTCATCCGTTTTCGACGGAATACATTTTTCGTCAAAAATCTTCGACGGAATCCATTTTTCGTCGATAAACTTCATAAAATAAATTTTTTTGCATTTATTGTATTCATCCATTTTCAACGGAATTCATTTTCCGTCAAAAATCTTCGACGGAATTCGTCGAAAAACTTCATAAAATCAATTTCTTTTGCATTTATTTTATTCATCCATTTTCGACGGAATCCGTTTTCCATCGAAAAATTTCACAATATCAATTTCTTTTGCATTTATTTTATTCATCCATTTTCGACGGAATTCATTTTCCGTCGAAAAACTTCACAAAATATATTTCTTTTGCATTAATTTAATTCATCCATTTTCGACGGAATACATTTTCCGTCAAAAATCTTCGACGGAATCCAATTTCCGTCGAAAAACTTGCAAAATCAATTTCCTTTGCATTTATTTTATTAATCCGTTTTCGACGAAATTGTTTTTCCGTCGAAAAACTTCACAAAATCAATTTCTTTTGCATCTATTTTAGTCATCCGTTTTCGACAGAATACATTTTTCGTCAAAAATCTTCGACGAAATCCATTTTTCGTCGATAAACTTCATAAAATAAATTATTTTTGCATTTATTGTATTCATCCATTTTCAACGGAATTCATTTTCCGTCAAAAATCTTCGACGGAATTCGTCGAAAAACTTCATAAAATCAATTTCTTTTGCATTTATTTTATTCATCCATTTCGACGGAATCCGTTTTCCATCTAAAAATTACACAATAACAATTTCTTTTGCATTTATTTTATTCATCCATTTTCGACGGAATTAATTTTCCGTCGAAAAACATCACAAAATAAATTTCTTTTGCATTAATTTAATTCATCCATTTTCGACGGAATACATTTTTCGCCAAAAATCTTCGACGGAAACCATTTTCCGTCGAAAAACTTACAAAATCAATTTCCTTTGTATTTATTTTATTAATCTGTTTTCGACGAAATTCTTTTTCCGTCGAAAAACTTCTCAAAATAAATTTCTTTTGTATTTATTTTGTCATCCGTTTTCGACGGAATCCATTTTTTGTCGAAAAACTTCACAAAATCAATTTCTTTTGCATTTATTTTATTCATCCATTTTCGACGGAATTCATTTTCCGTCAAAAATCTTCGTCGGAATCCATTTTTCGTCGAAAAACTTCACAAAAGTAATTTCTTTTGCATTTATTTTATTCATCCGTTTTTGACGGAATACATTTTTTGTTAAAATCTTCGTCGGAATCCATTTTCCGTCGAAAAACTTCACAAAATCAATTTCTTTTGCATTTATTTTATTCATCCGTTTTCGACGGAATACATTTTTCGTCAAAAATCTTCGACGGAATCCATTTTTCGTCGAAAACTTCATAAAATCAATTTCTTTTGCATTTATTTTATTCATCCATTTTCGACGGAATTCATTTTCCGTCAAAAATCTTCGACGGCATATATTTTCCGTCGAAAAAATTCACAAAATCAATTTCTTTTGCATTTTTTTTATTCATCCATTTTCTACGGAATTCATTTTCCGTCCAAAATCTTCGACGCAATCCATTTTCCGTCGAATAACTTCACAAAATCAATTTCTTTTGCATTTATTTTATTCATCCATTTTCGACGAATTCATTTTCCGTCAAAAATCTTCGACGGAATCCATTTTCCGTCGAAAAACTTCACAAAATCAATTTCTTTTGCATTTATTTTATTCATCCGTTTTCGATGGAATTCATTTTCCGCGAAAATTTTCACGAAAAATCACAATATCAATTTCTTTTGCATTTATTTTAATCTATTTTTCGTCAAAAATTTTCGACGGAATCCATTTTCCGTCAAAAATCTTCGACGGAATCCATTTTCCGTCGAAAAACTTCACAAAATCAATTTCTTTTGCATTTATTTTATTCATCCGTTTTCGACGGAATACATTTTCGTCAAAAATCTTCGACGGAATCCATTTTTCGTCGAAAACTTCATAAAATCAATTTCTTTTGCATTTATTTTATTCATCCATTTTCGACGGAATCCGTTTTCCATCTAAAAATTACACAATAACAATTTCTTTTGCATTTATTTTATTCATCCATTTTCGACGGAATTAATTTTCCGTCAATAACAAAAACATCACAAAATAAATTTCTTTTGCATTAATTTAATTCATCCATTTTCGACGGAATACATTTTTCGCCAAAAATCTTCGACGGAAACCATTTTCCGTCGAAAAACTTACAAAATCAATTTCCTTTGTATTTATTTTATTAATCTGTTTTCGACGAAATTCTTTTTCCGTCGAAAAACTTCTCAAAATCAATTTCTTTTGTATTTATTTTAGTCATCCGTTTTCGACGGAATCCATTTTTTGTCGAAAAACTTCATAAAATCAATTTCTTTTGCATTTATTTTATTCATCCATTTTCGACGGAATTCATTTTCCGTCAAAAATCTTCGTCGGAATCCATTTTTCGTCGAAAAACTTCACAAAATTAATTTCTTTTGCATTTATTTTATTCATCCGTTTTTGACGAAATACATTTTTTGTCAAAATCTTCGTCGGAATCCATTTTCCGTCGAAAGACTTCACAAAATCAATTTCTTTTGCATTTATTTTATTCATCCGTTTTCGACGGAATACATTTTTCGTCAAAAAATCTTCGACGGAATCCATTTTTCGTCGATAAACTTCATAAAATCAATTTCTTTTGCATTTATTTTATTCATCCATTTTCGACGAAATTCATTTTCCATCAAAAATCTTCGACGGCATATATTTTCCGTCGAAAAAATTCACAAAATCAATTTCTTTTGCATTTTTTTTATTCATCCATTTTCGACGGAATTCATTTTCCGTCCAAAATCTTCGACGAAATCCATTTTCCGTCGAATAACTTCACAAATTCAATTTCTTTTGCATTTATTTTATTCATCCATTTTCGACGAAATTCATTTTCCGTCAAAAATCTTCGACGGAATCCATTTTCTGTCGAAAAACTTCACAAAATCAATTTCTTTTGCATTTATTTTATTCAACCGTTTTCGATGGAATTCATTTTCCGTCAAAAATCTTCGACGGAATCCATTTTCCGTCAAAAATCTTCTACGGAATCCATTTTCCGTCGAAAAACTTCACAAAATCAATTTCTTTTGCATTTATTTTATTCATCCGTTTTCGACGGAATACATTTTTCGTCAAAAATCTTCAACGGAATCCATTTTTCGTCGAAAAATTAATAAAATTAATTTCTTTTGCATTTATTTTATTCATCCATTTTCAACGGAATTCATTTTCCGTCAAAAATCTTCGACGGAATCCATTTTTCGTCGAAAAAAATTCATAAAATCAATTTCTTTTGCATTTATTTTATTCATCTATTTTCGACGGAATCCGTTTTCCAACGAAAAATTTCACAATATCAATTTCTTTTGCATTTATTTTATTCATCCATTTTCGACGGAATTCAGTTTCCGTCGAAAAACTTCACAAAATATATTTCTTTTGCATTAATTTAATTCATCCATTTTCGACGGAATACATTTTCCGTCAAAAATCTTCGACGGAATCCATTTTCCGTCGAAAAACTTACAAAATCAATTTCCTTTGCATTTATTTTATTAATCCGTTTTCGACGAAATTCTTTTTCCGTCGAAAAACTTCACAAAATCAATTTCTTTTGCATCTATTTTAGTCATCCGTTTTCGACAGAATACATTTTTCGTCAAAAATCTTCGACGGAATCCATTTTCTGTCAAAAATCTTCAACGGAATCCATTTTTTGTCGAAAAACTTCACAAAATCAATTTCTTTTGCATTTATTTTATTCATCCGTTTTCGACGGAATTCATTTTCCGTCAAAAAACTTCGATGGAATCCATTTTCCGTCAAAAATCTTCTACGGAATCCATTTTCCGTCGAAAAACTTCACAAAATCAATTTCTTTTGCATTTATTTTATTCATCCGTTTTCGACGGAATACATTTTTCGTCAAAAATCTTCAACGGAATCCATTTTTCGTCGAAAAATTAAAAAAATCAATTTCTTTTGCATTTATTTTATTCATCCATTTTCAGCGGAATTCATTTTCCGTCAAAAATCTTCGACGGAATCCATTTTTCGTCGAAAAAATTCATAATATCAATTTCTTTTGCATTTATTTTATTCATCCATTTTCGACGGAATCCGTTTTCCATCGAAAAATTTCACAATATCAATTTCTTTTGCATTTATTTTATTCATCCATTTTCGACGGAATTCATTTTCCGTCGAAAAACTTCACAAAATAATTTTCTTTTGCATTAATTTAATTCATCCATTTTCGACGGAATACATTTTTCGTCAAAAATCTTCGACGGAATCAATTTTCCGTCAAAAAACTTACAAAATCAATTTCCTTTGCATTTATTTTATTAATCCGTTTTCGACGAAATTCTTTTTCCGTCGAAAAACTTCACAAAATCAATTTCTTTTGCATCTATTTTAGTCATCCATTTTCGACGGAATACATTTTTCGTCATAAATCTTCGACGGAATCCCTTTTCCGTCAAAAATCTTCTACGGAATCCATTTTCCGACGAAAAACTACACAAAATCAATTTCTTTTGCATTTATTTTATTCATCCGTTTTCGACGGAATACATTTTTCGTCAAAAATCTTCGACGGAATCCATTTTTCGTCGATAAACTTCATAAAATAAATTATTTTTGCATTTATTGTATTCATCCATT